>JALIGW010000001.1:172557765-172680265 GCA_023053685.1 Diadophis punctatus similis | reverse complement strand
AAAACAAAAAAATCTCTCTTTCCTTATCATCTTCTTCATAACAACAAAAATGATTATTATTGATGCGTATAATTTGAGAATATAATTATGAAAAATAATGTCAATATGAATAAATATGTTTTGGGTTAGTTTGAAGTAAATAGTAAAAGTGATAAAGGTTAAAAGAAACCAACGTAGTAAGATTGATTGCAAAACTGGATTCAGATGCACTAAGGCAGTGGTGGCGAACCTTTTTAGGCTCGCGTGCCAAAAAAGGGGGGGGGCGCTCACGCGCGCTCGCATGCCCACACCCATTCCCTCCCCCCATGCATGCGCACAACACCCCCCCCATGCTGCCCACTGCGCATGCGCACACACCCCCACCCCCGCGCAAAGGCTTACCGGAGCCTGGGACGACGAAACCGGCAAACCGGAAGTGCGAAAAAACGCACTTCCGGTTTGCCGGTATGCTGTTTTTTGCACTCCGGAGGGTTCAGGGAAGCTCCCTGAAGCTCCGGAATGCAAAAAACTACAAAATGGACAAACCGGAAGTGCGGAAAAGTGCACTTCCGGTTTGTCCGTTTTGTAGTTTTTTGCATTCCGGAGCTTCAGGGAGCTTCCCTGAACCCTCCGGAGTGCAAAAAACAGCACACCGGCAAACCGGAAGTGCGTTTTTTCGCACTTCTGGTTTGCCGGTGGGCAACCCTCGCATGCCGGCTTCTATGGCTCCGCGTGCCACCTCTGGCACGCGTGCCATAGGTTCGCCACCACAGCACTAAGGTATAGCTGTTAAAATGAAATGCTGTTTTTTTGTGTATCAGTGTTTGTATTTCTTTTCCCCCTCTTTTTTCCTTTTTTTTCTACTCTCTCTTCCTCTTTTTCTCTCTTTGATGTTGTGTGTTACTATGTATGTTTTTAATGTTAAAAAACTGAATAAAGATTATTATTTTTTTAAAGAAATTTGGGGCCCTTAAATTACTTGTTCTTGTTACTACCACCTGCCACTTCATTGCCAAAGCTTGGGCACATTCCATACCCCTGTAGATATGTTGTATCCTAAATAACCTGGACACAAAATAAAACTTACTTTTGGGGAATCTGTTGAACTGAAAGAATTCAATTATACACAAAATCAGACAAAGGTTATAGTCACGAATTGGAGGTTACATAATTTTTTTACTGCCTACTTCAAACACTGACCATCCACTGGGATGAACCTTAAATTCCTGCTTAAAATTAAAAACACAGAAACTTAGAAAACTGGTGGCAGAAAAAGACCTACAGTTTTGTTGAATCTGCCCTTTGACTTTTTTTGTTTGTTTGTTTTTTTTTTTTTTGTCAGATGATATCCCAAGCATGTTTAAACTCAGTTACTGGTGATTGAAGTTGGTTACAAGTTTCCACCACCCTTTCTGTGAAGTAATACTTTCTATTACTTTTGAACTTCTCTTCTGTCAGTTTGATTTTATGCTCCCATGTTCTTGATTTTTACTTAGTATTGAAAAATACTGCCTTCTAGAATCTTATTCACACCCTTAATATATTTAAAGATTTCAATTATGTCCCCCTTTCTCTTCTGTCCTCCAGGCTGCATATATTCAGGTCCTCTAATCTCTTCTGATATGTTTTGTCCCTCAGATCTTGTACCATTATTGTTCCCCCACAACAAAGGAAATGTTATAACTCTATTCACAATGCCCTTGTAGCATTCAAAAGGCTTTTTGTACAAGTTCCCTTAATTTAGGTACCATTAATATAAATTGCCCGTTTTTTTAAATGCACATGACCCTGCTTTCATTCTTTGATTCATATATTTCCCAATACATTAAATATAATTTCCCTCAATGGAAATTCTTTTTAACTGTAACAATTACTATTGACAGACAACTTATCTATCATCTATTCTATCTCTATCATCTATCTAGCATGTATCTGTCATCTAACTTCTATTTCTATCTATCTATCTATCTATCTATCTATCTATCTATCTATCTATCTATCTATCTATCTATCTATCTATCTATCTATCTATCTATCTATCATCCGTCCGTCCGTCCGTCTGTCTGCCTATCTTCTATCTAATCTTTTATGAAGTTTTGCTCTACTGCTCTAGTCTACTGCAAAGTCGTATAAGAATAAAAATATCCAAAGTAGTTTCCAACATAATTTGTGGTAGAATTCTAGATCCTGAATCGCAGCATGGTAAAAAACTTCCCTTCTGTCTTACACACAGTCACAAGCCTGCCAATGAACTTGCCCACCACTGTTTTGCTAAAAAGGGTAGAACTAGAAAAAACAATACTGAACTCCAGAGAATAATTTAATTCTTTTCAAATGAACAATAGGACAGAAGACAGGGCCATAACTTAAGAACCCATGCCTAGAAAAAAGAAGGCCCAGGCCCATTTCCCAGTATTTTTGCTTTGCTTTGCTTTGCTTTGCTTTGCTTTGCTTTGCTTTGCGTCGCGTCGCGTTGCGTCGCGTTGCATTTTGTTCATTTGCAAATTAGAAGCCTGACTTCTGTTTGAGACACCTTTTCTTAACAAGATACACTGTTGGGCCTAAATCAACTTTTCCCAACTTGAGCAGTTCTCTAGCTGCCGGAATTCCTAGCCACTATGACCAAAGTCTAGGAATCCTAGACGTTTCAGTCCCCACCCGAGAAAGCTAATTTTTCAGAATACAGCTATCCATAATCACAATAAAAGGCCCAGCTATGCTAGTTTCATGCCTGAGACAGAAAACCCCAGGAGGAATTTATGATAAACAAAATCAGAGGCCAATTGTTTCACAACATCCCAAACTCTGATCTCTCACACTGTCCAATGGTAGGCCTGCATCAATTATTATTATTTTCTGACATTATTATTTTATGACCTTTCTGCTCCAAAGACCCTAACTTCTCTAGGGAAAATTTGAATAATATACAGAGAGAGAAAACAGGTTAGGAATAGAGAACAGAAATATCACATGCTACATCTTTTCTTCAGTGCTTTCCAAAGAAATGTGAAGTTAAAAATCAGGGCATTTTGCCTGAAAGGGGGAGGAAGGGTGGAAGAGTGATCCGAGAAGGGAGGTTTGGGCCCTCTGTTTTTAAATACAACATAATTTTTGCTGCAAACACTCTTGTCAAAGGGTTGATGTAAAAATTAGCATTTGACAGAAATGTGTCACTCAAGTTCTCATTAGCACAGTCAACATCCCCTCTCCTTCACCCCTCTCCCTTTCCAACCCACAATGTAAATATGAACAATGTTTAGCAGCTTTTAAAATTATGCAGATAGCTTTTAATGACTTTGAAGCATGCAGATACTTTCACTCATATGTCACAAAACAGATTTGATTCATGGGAATGACATTTGGCGGAGCAATTAATCCATACTATCTTCTAATCACATTTAATGTGAGGAATATGTATATTTGCCTCTCTGTCTGTCTCTCTCCTTATATGTAAAGAAAGAAGGGAGAGAAAGAGAACTTGCACTTTTAATCTCAAACATCACTTCTGCTCTGCGCACAGGCACGCATGCACACAAACACACACACACACACACACACACACACACACACACACACACACACACACACACACTTCGGAAAGCAAAGAGAACAAAACCTGGAGACTAATTGACAATAATTCTTACTTAATAACACTATTAGGATATAATGAAGAATCTCATGACATATGAAATATTTGTGAGGAAACACAGATCTTTTATTAATTATATCTAATACAATATAAGCAGACATTCATTTATTCCCTCTTCTCTTCACCAAATCTATTTCAGAAGGTAGATGGTATAATGCCATAGTGATGACACATGCATAATGACATTATCACACAAATGTTCTATTTGTCCTTATATCTGATATCCCAATATCTGATTCAAGTGTACTGTATAAGTCTCAGCCTATGTGTGATAATATGACACATATCATTATTTCCTCCTACTTGCCCCCTTCCCCTTCGATGCCCTGGCCGGATGTGGCTGGTTACATAACACCCATTTCCCCAAAAAGGATACTGCTGAGGCTAAAGGACCAGTGACTTTGACTGCAAAGCAGAGATGAGAGAGTCATATCTTTGCTATAGAAGGCTGTTTCTTGAAACCCAATGTTCAAGAATGCTTTTCTGGTTTTCAACTAAACAAACAAACAAACATAGAAAAGCAAATAATTGAGGCTATAAGGTCACAAATTTGTAACAAAGCTGAACAGAGTTCCCAGAAGACAAGGCCACAAATCTGAGGTCAGTTGTTGCCTTGCCAGAATTACATAGAAAGACAATCTGGGTAGGTTAGAATAAGCAATCTGTTCAGTAAGTGAAATAAAAAATAGAAGTGAATCTGAACCATCAATCTTGGAACCCTCTGTTGTTTCTTTTTGGGGGGATCACTGATTAAGGACCTCAAATCCCATCATCCAGATAAACCATTTCTTCTGCCTCTTCTAGATCACTTCCACCCTAACTAATTCTCCTCATGCTCTCCAGCAGAGGCCACCTTTCTGTTTTCTCCTGCCTCACTATCAGATTGACTAATATCCCTCCTGCTATTTTGTATAGCATCACCATCCCAAGGCTTGTCTCCTAACTTTCCACCTGATGGGTTGCAACCAGTCCAGTCTATAGTTTCATCTGGGTCACTGGGTCACTCTCCCAATCTCCCCCACCACCCTTGCTTGTCCTCATGGCACTGAGACAGTCACTTCCTTTGACAAAGTGGAATTCAAGAATAGAATAGAAAATAGAATAGAATAGAATAGAATAGAATAGAATAGAATAGAATAGAATAGAATAGAATAGAATAGAATAGAATTTGTTATTGGCCAAGTGTGATTGGACACACAAGGAATTTATTATTTATTATTTATTATTAATAGATTATTTATTTATTTATATTTATAAATTATAATTAATTTATGTTATAATGTATTTATTATTAATATTATATATATATATACACACACACAAAATTTATTATTCCTTGTGTGGAATTATAATTGGATATAATGAGCTCCACTTGCTCACTTTTTAGTTCTACCTGGGGTACAGATGACAGAAGCATTCTGAGGAATCAGGATGACAGACAACATGACTTTGCGAGAGAGCAAAGTGATGGACTTGTACATCAAGAGCAAAGCAACTGGGCAGTCGAGTGAGTAGAAGATGGCACATGGACCACATGGACAGTTGTCTCCTTTAAGATAATATGTATTGAATTCTTTTCGAACCACAGTCATTCTTTCTGTGGTTATGTGTATCCATATCAATTAGTGCATTTCTCTTTTATGAAAATATGGGAACCTTTGGTCAGATATCACACTACCCAAAGATGTTTTTGCTCCTTTACTTTTTATCCTATAGCGGAATCTACTGTACCTATTAGAAAATATTGTCCGTACACTTGACACTGAGTGCTGTGGAGATTGGATAAAGTGGAATCAGAAGATTCCATTCTCTCTTAGAAATTATCTTATCAGGAAGATCAAGAACAAAGAATCTGAACAACGGACTTTCACTGGCAGGAGACTTTATAGGAGCAATAAATGGATGAAACCTTTGAGAGTCTCATCTTTGACAATTTGTGGACATTGCTATATAGTATAATCTTTTAGCTCAGGAGCTATTTTTTTGTTGAAGCATATGCCTAAACATTTGACTAATGGTGTATAACCTTTACATTGACTCACTGAAATATTGTACCAGAATTTGCAAGAGTTCCCTGTTGAATATACATACTAGCAGATCCAATGTAGTTTGTGGGACTATGACCCAATACTCACGTCTGTTCCAATATTTGAATTGGTACTTTCCACGGTGGATGGATGGATGGGAGAGAGATGGGAAGGTGACTTGCCATATTTAAAAATATTAAAATTATCGGATATAAAATGACAAAGCAGACAAAATAAAACCATTAACATAAGGTAGAGAAGGAAGGAGCCAGATATACATGTGAGAGGAAGGTGGGTTTAGCTTTTAATTAGTCAACCACCTCCAGTGTGAAGCTCCCCCATTGGGGCTCCAAGCCATCTGGCAGAACCAGGTTTTAAGGCTCTTATGAAAAGTCAGGAGGGTGGAAGCCAGTCTCACCTCAGGGGGTAAGGCAGGAGCCACGGAAGAAAAGGCTCTTCTCCTGGACCCTGCCAGCTGAAATTCCTTGACTAAAAATGTAATAATGTAATACAACAAGACAAACTGCAAAACACTGCATTAAAAATAAATTGGGCAAAGTTATGAGCTAGGCTTTACATCATAAAGCTATGTCGTTTTCATTATATGAACTTTGAAAGAAAGTATAAGCATTTCTATTTCTCTCATATTAGCTTAGCACATGCATCATATTTACACCAATCAGGCTGCGAAAATCTGCAGAGCCCTCCGAAGACTTTTAGTAGCTGAACTGCTCCGGCAGCTGCACTGAGGACAACAATGTATGTTAGACGTGTGATACAACTTTTCATTTCAAGGCTGGAGGAGACATTTGGTCTATCAGAAATTTTAGGTTATCACACAAATATATAGAAGAACTGAAAAGCCGGCACAGTTGAAATCTTCGCTTTTCAGACACATGCAACCTTATACGTAATTTTAAAGAAAAAGGGGGAGGCATAAACATTAGGAGGCACTAACAAAGGAGAAGGAGAGTTTTCATTATAGTAGATTTTGTTCACCCTTTAATTCTGCTAATTGCCAGCTATTTTGCTCTGAAGCACTGTAAGCTATAAAGTTTTATGACATTTAATTTAATAAGGAATGGAGCTTCCCCAAAGGTCAATATATACAGCCTGCTTCTGAGGCACCACCACTTTCCTTTGAGGTACATAATGATACAAGTTACGGATTTGTAAGCTGTCGCCATAAAACTTTTTAATACCAGTTACTTCCTGCCAGGTCTGTGACCTCATCACCCTCCTGCTTCAGTTGAGATATTTTACATTCCCCCCCAAAATAAGCAAGGTTGGGCCTCCCTCTCATTGCTTCACAAGTGGCCCTTCAAAGCCACTTTTGCAGATATGTGGAAGGGACAGGTTTCTTTCAGACGAAAAACTCATTCACAGCATCTCAAATCCACCTCCAAAAAATAAGTTGTTTAAATAATTGACAGGAAATAAAGTGCTTTCTCGGAGAAAACATGGATAGCTGAATTAAAATTAAGTCCTTGATGGTTCAACCCTTGCTGGTAGAAGTTACTTGTATGTTTTGCTTTGTTTTATAACAAAACAGGGAGTTACTATTTTTTTGTGAGCAAATGATATTTATTCAAAAAAAAAAAAACCCAAACCCAACAATAAATAATTAGGCATTTTCCTTCTAAAAAAACAACCAAATTTAGAGGAAAATAGCTCCCAGATCCCTGCACTTTATAATTTAGCAACTTTACTAAACCAAGCTATTTAGTCTAATCCTTTTATAATCATTGCCCAGTGAACAACAGGATATATTAACAATCCTTATCCCCTAAATCTAGAAAGTTTTCCCTTCTACAAAATTCATTGTACTTCATGCTTGTATATTCTATCAATTTCTATCTAGGAACAAAGTAAGTTGTAGACACTTTTAAAAAGGATCCCAGATCTTAAAGGAAATGTCTAAATTATCTGCTTTAATTTCTCTGCGCTGGATCAGGTTTGGTACACCTGCAAATTTTCTCAATTTTCCTTAAAAAGTGAGGGGGGGCACTAGAAAAATCATTTTCTTAGTTTCCAAATTGCTGAATAGGAACAAAAAAAAAACCCAACAACTTTAGGTTTTCAACACTCATTCCTGATACTGGTCTCAAATCAAATTGGCCTGAGCCCTGAGTCAAAGTTACCTGTTTTCTGAATCAGATATTGTCAGTGGGTTATGCCCTTAATTTTAGGCTTTCTCCCTGAGTAAATACACTGAGAGGGAAAAGTCATAAAAAAACTTAGTCTTCATACATATTCTGCCACTGATCTGTTATCTCAGCACTGGTGAAATCCAAATTTTTTTACTACCGGTTCTGTGGGCGTGGCTTGGTGGGCATGGTGTGGTTTGGTGGGCGTGGCTTGGTAGGTGTGGCAGGGGAAGGATACTGCAAAATCCCCATTTCCTCCCCACTTCTGGGGGAAGGATATTGCAAAATCTCCATCCCCACCCCACTCTTGGACCAGCCAGAGGTGGTATTTGCCAGTTCTCTGAACTACTCAAAATTTCCGCTACCGGTTCTCCGAACTACTCAAAAATTTCACTGCCGGTTCTCCAGAACCTGTCAGAACCTGCTGGATTTCACCCATATAATATAACAGATAACTTATCTGTTATATTAGCCATTTGCTAATTTTCTTTATGATGTCTGCAAGCTGAACTAAGCAACCTTTTATGCTGCAGATCACATTGTGGGGTGGGGGGTGTATGATAGGTTGAGGCTGTTCTGAAGTCCAGAGAGGGAACGGGGGGGGGGAAACATGGATGGGACAATAGAAATGGGTAAAGTCGAGTGCAGGACATAGATAAATGAAAGTTTGTTAAATTAAATATATGAGCATAAAGTTCAATAGACAAGTCTTTATGATCAAAGATCAACCCATTTAGAAAAACCTATGTATTCGTGGAATAACAGTCACGTCTGCATCATCTGTTGCTTCATTTTCAATGCTTCTATGCAAAATTTGGTTAATGTGCAGATTATAATAGAATACTGTAGATAATGGTTTGTATCAAAAAGAAGAAAGCTAGCCTGGAACTCATCCATTTTGCCCGAATAATGGTACTGAAAGCACAAAATATAATTCTAGAAAGAATAGAATAACTTATCATGCCATTTTGTTTCAGTCTCTCCACAGTTACACGGACACAGGTGTGCAGCTAATGGGATTTTAGAATATTTATCCTGCAAAAGTGCAGAAAGCATTGTCCTAACCATAGTCTCTTCTATCTTGATAGGTAAGTGTATTTTGATAATTTGCAAGTTCACAACTAATTTTGCAATCCACCCTATTCTATGCTGTGAGATCATTTTAACCTTATTGCAATATTCCATATTAGTAGGTCTTTGCAAAAAAAAAACCTGTTTAACTGATCATACTCACTGGCTACAAGGAAATCTATTGAAAATTCATAAATTTCTGTTTAATTGCTCTTTTCTGTCTCAATGGGTACACTTCTGCCAGAGTTTTGGTGGAAAAACTCGCTCTTAAGATAGTAACTGTTCATTTCTCCAACCCTCATTTTAATTCTAGGCATCTCAGTCTTGAATCTGAGTGAAATTAACTCATTTCAAGGAAATTTCTATTTAAAGAACTTCCACAAAAGTCTTTTAAGACACAAATTCTCTGTTACCCACCATTTCTATGCAGATAGCAAAGAACAACAAAATCATCCATTAGAAAATATCCATTTAGATGTTGGAAGAATCAAATAGCCAATACAATAACTATATTTTTAAATTGACAGTGGTGGTACAGCTTCAATGTATAATTTAACACTCTGCCACCTGGTCACTCTAGGCAAGTAAGCCTCAAAACTGAAAGTAAATGTTAATCTAGATAAAATCTGGTAAAATAAAAATAAAAAAATTCTGGTGAACCCTTTGGCATCAGTACGTTTAAGCTCAATAAGTCAAACTGCTTTTTTCAGATCTGTAACTTTCTGTGAGATTTAATTCAGCCTTGCTTGGTCTGCCCAATCCCTGTCCAAAGACCCATTTCAAGGAGGAAAGCAAGAACAAAACTTGGGTTGCAATTTCAGTCTGAGTGACCAGCGAATCTCACTGAACTGTTCTTCATTTCTTGACCATATTTTGTAACTATTACATATCCGTAAAAGAGTCACAGTTTTCATCTGGAATTGTGCCACATTGTTCTTATAGAATACATTGAACTAAAAGGTTTATTTTAATATTTATGAACTAAAAATCTAGCAGCTCAAGAAAGGAAGAGAAAAATACCTTGTAAACCCTTAAATCATAAGCCAAATTACTCAAGCATTGCCAGTCCTTCAAAATTGGAATGTATGGGAGTTTGTATAAAGCCAGAGGTAGCTGCAGCAACCAGAGGTTTTGTCAAAATGACAAAATATACATTGAGACATCAGAAAACAAGCTCTGCCCCTTACATCCTTGTGTGCAAAGTTAAGATGCAACTACAGAAGAGGCAGAGTTTGTGTCACAATATGAGGATGTGCATTTTGTTATTTGCTGTCCTTACATTCCCATCAGATGCCCATTGATGAAGCATCAGTGTTTGAATCATTAAAACAGCCGTATCTTTTTCCACTTTTGGCTCTTCATTTTACAGTGGATATGTGTTCACATGCATGCCGAAACAATCATAGAATCATAGGGGTGGAAGGGGCCATGGGGGTCTTCTTGTCCAGCCCCCTACTCAATGCAGGAGTCGCATACCATGCCGAACAAATGGATGCTGGTTTCAAAAGTAGCTATACGTTCTTAAATAAAGACATACCGTATTTTTCAGAGTATAAGACGCACCGAAGTATAAGACGCACCTTTGTTTTGGGGGAGGAAAACAAGGAAAAAAGGCCTCTGCCTCCCAGCAATTTGCCAAACAGCAAACAGCAAACAGCACAGATGATATACACTGTTTGCTGTGTATTTCTGTGCATGTGTGCCTGACCCATAGAAATAGCAAAGAATTGGAGAAATGTACATTATGCCAGAAAGTTTTCTTAAATGTAATCACACTAACTCCTCCCAATTATTTAAATAGATCTACTCCAAACATGACTAAGTCAGGGTTTAATTCAGCTGCCTTATTTTAATACTAATACTTAATACTAAAACAGGACATTTCAGATTATACTTTTACAGATCTTTAAAATTGATGTGGCTTTCTGGAAGTATTCTCTGCTATTTAAAAGAAGATACAATAGCACTGGGCCTCTTCAGAGCAAGAATTTATTTTAAAAAGCTTCTTCATTTTGTTAAGTTGTCTAGAACAATAATAAAGCAGTCTTTAAAAAATAAGTCTTATAATTTGAACACTCTACAAACATTTAACAAAATAACATATTAACAGAATCTGCCTCTATCTTGGATAGAACTCACAATCTCCTGACTGTGAGGCAAGAGCTCTACCTCTAGGCTACAGTAGCTGTAGCTTACTTTCTTGCAATTTCAGCAGTGTAATATTGCCAGCAGTTTATCTCCAAGCATTTTGTCTCATTACAGCCACCGAAGTTAGTTTCATTTTACCACGTGGCTTGCAAGCCTCTGTCAGCTGTAGGTCGGGAGGCAGATCATCTCTTCTTATCCTAATAAGGCTTCTGTTTCTGTTCTGTTTGCTGCAAAGAGGTAAATTGTTGGTAGGCAGAGGCCAAAGGGTGGGGGTGGCTGGGTGGGGCTACATTCGGTGTATAAGATGCACCCAAATTTTCACCCTCTTTTTGAGGGTAAAAAGGTGCATCTTATACTCCGAAAAATACGGTAGCTGCTTTCACAACTTGACAAGAAATACTTTGTATATATGGCCACTTGCTTCGAAGTGCCTCCTTTGTAGAGTCTTTTCGATTACCATAACGCACAATTCCATGGGGGCTAAAATGGGGAACAATGGCTTTCTTGATTAAAATTTCCTACTGTATATGTCATTGATTTCTCATCTTGGAATTGGCTAGAAGGCCTCCAAGGTCCCTTCCAACACTATTATTGTTCTATGTTCTATGAAGCGCCATCTAATTAGGACTAATGCTGATTCCTGGGCCCTGATTCTTGCATTTCTCTTTATTTCTCTGGATAGTATAAATACATCTCCCAGAAAATTGAGGTGTTGTGATAGTCATCCTTATTTTCAGAAAAGGAGACTGAAAGAAGCCAGTAAGGTACTGGCCTTCTGACTACAGCTGGCAATTTATATGCTTGGCATCTATGGTGGAAGTTCTGTGACCAGATAGAATAAGAACACATTTAGAAGACGTGTAGACTAATTTCAAGGAAGGGAGATCAGGAGGATTGATTTAATTTTAGTTTAATTTAATTAAATATCCCCACCCTACTGGCCTTCCGTAAAGCCGTGAAGAGATGGCTCTTCCTGCAGGCGGGGTGAAAAGAGATCGTATTCCCCCATGGATGATTGGTTTGTTTATTAAATTTTGTAATTTTTGTAATTGTTTTTATTATATTCTTATTGTTCTTATTTTTGCTGTACGCCGCCCTGAGTCCTACGGGATTGGGTGGCCTATAAGAACTTTTAATTAATTAAATTAAATTAAAATACCAGACTTAGATGCAATCATGCAGGAGGTGTGCAGCTCGGTGAGGGTGATGTCAACCAACGATGTGGCAGTGGGTGCAGCGTTCTAGCATCCATTGAATTACCACGAACGAGCCTGGGCATGAACGGGAGCTTGGGACGTGACACGCTCCCTCTGTGACTCTCAGCTGATTCCCCGTGTTCACCGCGCTGCCTTCTCACAGCTGACGCAGCCGGCGCGAGGCTGGCCAGCTCCTCGCAAACGGGGCTGCTTAATAAATGATGGCCCGGACATTTGACTGCCGGAACCTAGCCTGCAGAGCCGGATGTTGGCTGCCGGGGGTGTGTGCTCGCCGGGTAATTGGGGGTGGGGTGCACAGTTGAAAAGCAGAGGTGGAAGGCAGACGCTCCAAGTGCTGACTTTACATGGACGTCGTAGATGCTATCTCGCTGTGTTCTGAGGCTCGGCCTGTTTATAGGAAATAAATACGCAGTTTTGCCGCAATTGTGGTTGACTTTGTTTTTCCTGCCAGACCTCCCACCACTAAAAGGACATTAGGACCGTCCCTGTCCTAATGTTCCTCTTATCGGTACCCATCTTATGTATATAAACAATGTTATATCTATGTATATTACCAATACGTACTTGACTGACTGACTGACTGACTGACTGACTGACTGACTAAGTAAGTAAGTAAGTAAGTAAGTAAGTAAGTAAGTAAGTAAGTAAGTAAGTAAGTAAGTAAGTAAGTAAGTAAGTAAGTAAGTAAGTAAGTAAGTAAGTAAGTAAGTAAGTAAGTAAGTAAGTAAGTACCTGCCCTGACAGGCTGAGAGGAGGACTGTTGAGCAAAAGTTCAGTCAGAAGGGAAAGGTGTGTCTGACCCTGTTCTTGTTTTTTATAAAATCCCCTAGTTAAACCTCTTCAAGGGCTCCACTTTCATGCCCCAAAGACAGAAGAGACAAACAGTGATTAATCCTACTTTATGCCCACAATACCACAATCCTCTCACTGACCCAGATTGGCCTCAGGAGAGTCTTCCAGGCTGTGGTCCAGCCTTGGAAGGAGGAGCAGCTGGTAAGAAACCATCAGAAAACAAAAGGTATGGTATTTTCTGACAGTATCCAAAATCATAATTAACAGGGAGAAATCAAATAATTGAGCAAGGCCAGTGCTTTAAATACCTGGGTTTCATTCTTCCAGAAGCAACTAGACCCAAGCCAATTATGCCTCCTCTATGGCCCATATGAGCACGGAAGTCATTTTAAGATATCATTAAACCCAGGAGGATATGCCATTGCAGCTGCAGTTAAATTATATAAAGTAAAATTGATTGCTTATCCACTATATGGGGTGTAAGTGGGATTTGGTTTCAGCTGTGCTCCCTGCAAGAAAGTACAATCTAAGAAACATCATTCTCATCCCCAGGAAGCGCCCCAAATGCATCCCTGAGGCTGGAGGCAGGACTGCCCAGAAGAGAGGCCAGCATTTGGCAATCAATTCTATTTGCTTGGTGAATGCTCAATCTACTCCTATGGGGCTACTTTTGTTAATTACAGGGGATAATTATAGATCTAAATGGTGGATAAATGTCAGAAGTAAACTGTGTTCCTCTGAGTTTCTGCTAATACAGAACTGGGGCTGGTTAAGACCAAGTAAAGAATTAGGCAATGATTGGTGATGTTGAAGTCCAACTGCTGAGTCAAATGATAGAGATCCACCAATCACTTAAGAAAACCCAAAAGCTCATTCTAGCAAAACATCTTTCTGTTCTTATCATCTGTAACTATCAGTGCCTTGTTTTTAGAGTCAATTTGAACACTCTCCTATCTTACAGTTTGGAAAAGCAGGTTTACCGAAACTCCATTACTGCCAAGGCTGCATTCATGTGGATTAAGCAAACTGAATCAATCAAATGTCTTTCTATACAGTGTATTTTCTTCCAATCTGAGACAAAGTCTACTTCACTCACTTTTGAAAAATTTGCCCAGTCAGGGGTTTTTGTATATATATTATTTAATAACAAATAAAAATGCCACAATTACCTATTTTTGTAATTTAGCAATAAGACAGGCTGTCAAAAAGGATACTACCATAGGACAGTGACTAATTGGAGTTCATTGATAGAAAATATTATCCTTTTGTCTGTAATTCTATTTGATTCCATGTATTGCCATAATATTTTTTTTTACTAACTATAGTTCATTAATACAGAAAGTTAAAGTCTAACAGATTAACAGAGTTGGAAGGGAACTTGTAAGTTATCTAGTCCAACCCCCCACCCAAGCAGGAGACCCTACACAATTTCTGACAGATGACAGTCCAGTCTCTTCTTGAAAGCTTCCAGTGTGATGAAGCTCCCACAACTTCTGAAGGCAAGCTGTTCCATTGGTTGATGGGTCTCACTGTCAGAAAATTTCTCCTACTACTATTTCAATCAATCTTAGCAATTTCCAATAAATTTGGAATTGACCTGGAATACCTGGATTTACAAATAAGTAGGTAGGCCAATGTTTTAAAGAATGTTTAATAAGTATATTCCAATCTTGAGATGTGAAAAATACAACCAACGATTATTTTTTGGTTGTTTACTGGGCATTTAGCAAGAGTTGGCTATCTACTTCAACATGGTAGAGATCAGTATGATGGAAAGGCCCTCAACATATGTTTTGCCCTTATTGTAGGGTTATCTCATTTTAGCTTGATGTGAATCAGTTTGTAATATAGTGTTGAAAAACAACTGAAGATATGAAGATGTGAATTTTTGTTCACATAAAAACTGAGATTTGGAATGTACCACTTTATGAAGAATTCTGGATTTATTGTGATAATTTTTGACTGCAGTTTAAAAGAGGGTAATTTTTTTGATGGGGAGAATCTTGTTTCAGCAGTTTTAACATATCCTAGGCTGATGATCCTTTTCCATGTATGAAGTGGTTTTCTATCAATGTATTGAAAATACAATATTATTCCCATCATGGTTTATTCTGCTGTTCAAAAATGGAGTTGTTTTTATATAGTTATGCATGTTTTTCTTTCTTTTTCCTTCTTAGTTACTTATTTTAGGCTTTTGAATTTTGTTTTTGAACCAGTGTCTTTTTAAAGATGCCTCACTCAGGCCTACATCCTATCCGGTGTTGTTACTAAAAATGTATGGTTAGCTATGGCAGCAAATGGAGAACCTTCCTGACCTAAAGATGGACAAACCTGTAAGCATCCCTCTTTCTCACTTTTGTGACCCTGTATAATCTCAAGATTTTTCCTTTTATTCTTACAAGAAGTGTTAAAATGTTAGTACTATAGCTATAATATAATGCTCTCATGCAGTTTCCCTGACCAAATTCAGGGGACACATGATTTACTGTCCCACCTGTTATCAGAGACATAAAAGAAATCACCTATGATTGGCTGAGGAGCAGACCAGCTAGCTTTGTCAGAACAGGCCTTATCAAGAGCAGGGAGAGCCATCCTGCCTTTCTTTGGTTTTATTTATGTGGCCTCCAAAACAAGGGGCGATACTGCCTTTAAAAATATTTGACGTCAGAGGATGCTATTTTTATTTTACAAAGCATTACCTGGGAAATATTTGCTGAAGGAAAGATAGAAATGACTTAGTGGTACTACTAGGTAGAGCAGGGGTATCAAACTGGCAGCCCGCAGGCTGGATGCATCACATGCAGGCCACGCCCACCCTGGCTCTGCAAAGACAAAAAACGTCGCAATACATCATGATACCTCACGTGATGCGGTCAAGTTTGACCCCCATGAGGTAGAGGAGTCCTTGGTCTTGCTACATTACCTCAACAACAGGTCCCTTTCCAACCCAACCCAGCCCAACACTCTTCTCTTACACATGACATTCATTCCATTAGTGCTTACTCCCATATGATTTCCCCTCAAAGGCTTGGGATTGTAGAAGGAGCTTTCAACCAGTTGAAGAAAGACTGTTAAAAACCCAACATGTTAAAAGACGGCATCATTTGCATGGACAGGAAAATGGCACTAATGTAACCTAAACAAACTTGAAATTGGCTCTCTTCCCCAAAGAGTCTAGGGAAGAAAAATAATAAAAGTAGCTATCCTCATTCAGCCCCATGAAGGGATTTAATAAGAGGATTCTTTTAAGAGTAATGCGCTCAGTCTGTCTGCCTGGGTGACTTTTTTTTTTAAGGGTCAAGTTGTTTTCATCACATTAATGAAAAATTTGTGAAACTTTTCAAAAGCACAGACTGAATTAATTCCCCTATCCCAACCACAACTTCAACCTTTGAAAACTCTTGGGGGATCATTTATTCTTAATTGTGGCCAAATAAATCTTTATCTAATCATTTTGAGCCAGGACCGCAGGTAAGGCATTTCCTCCCTACTTGAAAATCATCGCAACAGCCTCATCAAATTTGAGGTTGCATGTGGTTCACATTTTCTAAGCCACCCTTAAGCACATCTTACTGTTTCATTTAATTCCCTCTGTTACTAGACGGTAGAAAGTTGCAGGGGTGTTCCTTTTTCACTTGAAATAAGGAAAATGTCATGCTTTTTATAATATAGTAAAGAAAAACAGGTAATTTCCAAATTATTTACTTGTATTCCAACTAATAGCCAGGAATCCCTAGCAACAGATATTCTAGACATTCAAGGACATTAACCAAATGTATTTAACTACCTCAATGATTTCACCATCCAGGATGTTAGCAAGCCATCAAGTTATGAAAAAGTTTGCCCTTTGTCCATATGACATCACACAATAGCCTTTTCATTTGCTTCTTGTTTCAGGCAGTATGGGCAAGATTATCTCAATAATTAAAAATGATTTGTCTCTTGTTTAATGAACAGAAAGAGTCCAATAAATATCCCCCATTGCTTATACTGGGATAACTCATTCTAAGTTATTTCAATCAATAAAGAATCAATTGAATTTCCAGTTCAACGCAGGATAGTTAATCAGCTAAAGAACACTATCAAATCATTTGGCAGCCCTCAGTGAAATAACTCCTGCACTTACATTTAGCAAAAACAGAGCACTGAATGCCAATACATTTCATAAGGCTGGAATTGACACCTTGGTAATTTTCACAGAGCTTAACAGCAAAAAGCTACAGAAGGATTTTATTCTTGATCTAGCATATAAAAACACTAGAGATTGGATAGTTCAGCAAAGTTCATAGTAACTTAAAAATTAAGTCATTAGCTAGCAACTGTTGTCCATGTCATCCGTTCTAGGAGAGGAACATAGGTACAGCCATGTGAGTTTGTGGGAATGGATAGGAAAAACGTAAACATGGAACATACCTACATTTCCTTGTGCTCCAACCGTATTTTTTCTTAAGACTACATTCTGTACATATGATAATTGGGTTATAATCCACAAAAGTTTATATTATAATAAATAGACAAGCTCTGAAGTCATCACTTTTACTTCAGCAGACTAGTACAACCACTTTTTTGGAAACTTAGGTATTGTTGTGTGTAAGCAAAATGAAAATTTATTTATTTATAATAATAGTGACATTTATATACCACCTCACAGTGCAAGCACTCTCTAAGCGGTTTACACCAGTAAGCAATATATTTATATTGCCCCCAACAATCTGGGTCCTCATTTTACCTACCTCAGAAGGATGGAAGGCTGAGTCAACTTTGAGCCGGTGAGATTTGAACCGCTGACCTGCGGATCACAGTCAGCTAAAGTGGCCTGCAGTACCCCACTCTAACCACTGCGCCACTTCGGCTCTTAAATTAACTCCTTTCCTCACTAGTCAGTGTGGCAGACTATTGGTTTCATTATCCCCAGCACAACATCCATGTGGCATACTGGGTGGAGACACTGAAAACTAGTCAAACACATCTGGTGGAATGTGTCCCACTGAGGAGAGCTGATTTACAGGAAGAGTTGTTGGACCTGACTAGAATCCAAAGAAGTACTCCTGAAGACAACTCAGAAATCTCATTTAGTGCAGAATTAGCCAGCAAGAATTATCCACCAGGGCAGTCTTTAGAGATCTTTAGATAACACCAGTCTGATATTGACTTCAGCAATAATGTTTAACGTCATTAATGGTTTATGACTACTTAACATGCCCAAAGGTACTTTCCTCAGTTCCCATGTCAGGGAGATGTGGGAAGAGAGCCTCCCCCATTGTGGAAGCCAGACTAATACTACAATCATCTACTTTTTAGCACTAGGTGAAGATCTAACTTTTTATTCTCACGTTGGCAGCTTCATTACCATAGCTTTCTCACTATGTCTGGTTTTCTTAAGCATCCCTTTGCAAGTATTACTATGATTTTTGTATGTTTGACACTGAGCCATTTCCTATGGATAACAGGTTGGCTATAAATATTTTATAAATACTGTGCATCCTTTGTAGTAGGTGGTGTGGTGCATGCAGCCCACGGTAACCCCTGGTTAAAGAAGATCTTGCTAGGTGTATGTTTTGGAGAGTAGCTGCTTCCTTCACAACATGCCAAATCAGGAATGGAAAACCTGCAAGATAAACTTGAGAGGGAGAGAGGTCAAGACTTAAAGACCACAGAAACTAATTTGGGCGCCCAAGGTTTTTTTTTTCATTTCCTTTATTTAAACAGCTGACTGTCTTGACATAACAACTGTAACCACTTTGCAATCCAATGGGTCTGTATAGTATGCACAAGAACATTTGTGCTACTGGGCTACCGCAAGGACATTGCCTAAGATTGAGTACCACTTTGCATTACAAGAAGGTCAGGCCTGCTACCTGGAACCAGTCAGGAGTGTTGTGATAATCTACTGACCTGGTTCTTGGTTAAGCACTTCAATTATGGAACATTTTCACCTGTGAGGCTCAAGTGGTTTCCATTTATAATAGGAATCTAAAAACCCCATTGGCCAGAAGGTATATTTTGAATGTCAAATGCTTCTTTTTCTGCCCATTAACAGAGGTTAACAGAGACTGGATAAGAGAGGCTCAGAGGCTTCTTAAGTTCTCTGGGTGAAAATGAAGACTCTCAAAAAGGAATGGGAACCTTGAATGCCACCAATTTCTATACCTGCATGTGTATTTATATACACATCAAGTAGTGTTTGCACAAGAGAGTTGTTGTAGCTTTTAGCCCATGTCAGACTGTGGTTTTAAATGGGAAGTATATGTACATGTATATGTACACACACACACACACACACACACACACACACACACACACAGGCAGCTTTGAAGAAGGTTGAGCAATTCTAGAGGCTGCAGGCAGCAATTGTTGGGGTGGTAAAAGTGTGATATTGGGCTTTAAATGAATAAGCCGAATAAGCCTCTTAATGCTTAAATGAGCCTAGAAATCCAAATGTGTTTGCTTTCTGGGCCAGCAGCATTTCTCTCAAAACTACCCTTCAGGATTAAACAGCTGTATAAGGAGAATGACTGGTTTGATAGATCAGACTAAGATATGGGTTGTTGACCCATGGATTGCTAAAATAAACTGCAACTGTGATTGCACAGCATGGTGAATAGAATAGAATAGAATAGAATAGAATAGAATAGAATAGAATAGAATAGAATAGAATAGAATAGAATAGAATAGAATAGAATAGAATAGAATAATTTGAAAGGACTTTGGAGGTCTTCTAATCCAACCCCCTGCTCAAGCAGGAAACCCTATACCATTTCAGATAAATGGTTGTCCAATCTCGTCTTAAAAATGTCCAGTGTTGGAGAATTCACAATCTCTGGAGGCAAGTTGTTCCACTGATTAATTGTTCAAACTGTCAGGAAATTTCTCCTTAGTTCTAGGTTGCTTCTCTCCTTGATTAGTTTCCACCCATCGCTTTTTGTCCTGCCATCAGATGCTTTGGAGAATAGCTTGACTCCCTCTTCTTTGTGGCAACCCCTGAGATATTGGAACACTGCTATCATGTCACACCTAGTCTTTCTTTTCATTAAACTAAACATACTCAATTCCAGAAACTGTTCTTTCTATGTTTTAGCCTCCTGTCCCCTAATCATATTTGTGATCATATTAAAAGCAACTGTGTTCTCTTAGCTGATGATGTAAAACTATTTAACACCACCAACAATGCTGCTACCCTTTAAAAAGACCGTGACTATGTGTCAGAATGGTCAAACAAGTGGCAACTTCAAATCTCAACCAACAAATGCTCAGTCTTACACATTGGCAAAAAAAATCAGAACATAAAATGCAAGCTAGATGGTCACAAGCTTGTTGACGATCCTCACTCTGTTAAGTACCTTGGAGTACTCATCTCTAATGATCTAAGTGCCAGAGCCCACTGTAACAACATTCCCAAAAAGGCATTAAGAGTGGTTAACCTAATCTTGCGTAGCTTCTTATCTGGTAATATTGTACTTTTAACTAGAGCATATAAAACATTTGCCAGACCAATTCTGGAATACAGCTCATCTATCTGGAACCCGCACTATATATCGGACATTAATACAATTGAGAATGTCCAGAGATATTTCACGAGAAGAGTCCTCCACTCCTCTGCTCGCAACAGAATACTTTATGCTACCAGACTTGAAATTTTGGGCTTAGACAATTTAGAACTATGCCGCCTTCGATCTGACCTAAGCATAACACATAAAATTATCTGCTACAATGTCCTACCTGTCAATGACTACTTCAGCTTCAACCGCAAAAATACATGAGCACACAATAGATACAAACTTAACGTAAACCGCTCCAAACTCGATTGCAGAAAATACGACTTCGGCAACAGAGTGATCAATGCCTGGAATGCACTACCCGACTCTGTAGTTTCTTCCCCAAACTCCCCAAACTTTAACCTTAGACTGTCTACCGTTGACCTCACCCCATTCCTAAGAGGTCTGTAAGGGGCGTGCAAAAGCACACCAGCTTACTGTCCCTTTTCTAATGTCCCCATTTATTCATAACCATCTCATGTATTCATAACCATGTTTATACATTTTATGTATTCACAATCATGATTACTTTTTCTGTAATCTTATATATGCTTGATAAAATAAATAAATAAATAAATAAAAAAATAAATAATCATCTTTGTTGCTCTTTTCTGCACGCTTTCTAGAGTCTCAACATCTTTTTTACATCGTGGCGACCAAAACTGGATGCAGTATTCCAAATGTGGTCTTACAAGGCATTATAAAATGATATTAATACTTTACGTGATCTTGATTCTATCCCTCTATTAATGCAGTCTAGGACTGTGTTGGCTTTTTTGGCAGTTGCAGCACATTGCTGGCTCATATTTAAGTGATTGTTCAGTAGGACTCAAGTTCCCTTTCACAGTTACTACTATTGAGTGAGGTACCACATATACTGTACCTGGGCATTTGGTTTTTCTTGCCTAAATGTAGAACCTTACTTTTTTCACCACTGAATTTCATTTTTGTTAGATAGTGCCCAATGTTCAAGTCTGTCAAGATCCTTCTGTATCCTAAGCCTATCTTGGCTATTCCTGCCAGTTTGGTGTCGTCTGCAAATTTGATGAGTTCCCTATCTATCCCCTCATCGCGATATACCAAACACAGTATCTGTTCACACAAGTTATGCCAAAACCAAAAAAAGTCACATTTTGCTTTCAGTACATTGTATTTGCCAGATTAATGGCTTGAATCTTAAGATCTTGGAGCTGAAATCCATTCTTTAACTTCTGGAAGAAAGGGGACAATTCTCATAAATTCTCCCTTCTCCTTGCAGCATCATTACATTCATTAGCGGTACCCTCAGCTAGTTTTCTCTGATTATAAGATAATCACCTTGATTTTGTTGGTAGGTGCCTGTTGGTGGGGGTGAACTCTGTCCCAATTTTACATGTTATGATGTGGCATACAAGTAAGCAAGGGATAGAGCTTGCATTAGTATATACCCGTGATGGCGAACCTATGGCACGCGTGACACAGGTGGCACGCGGAGCCATAACTGAGGGCACGCGAGGCTTTGCCCTATGTGAGCTCCAGTGCGCATGCACGTGCTGGCCAACTGATTTTAGGCCTTGGGGAATGCCATTTTTGCCCTCCCCAGGCTTCAGATGCTTCCCTGAAGCCTCCAGAGTGCGAAAAACGGCCCAACGGGCAAACAGAAGTCCGTTTTTCCAAACTTCTGGTTTGCCTGTTGGGCCGTTTTTCGCACTTCAGAGGCTTCAGGGAAGCCTGAGGGTGAAAAACAGTCCAACGGGGATGTGTTGGGGATGAGTGCATGCACATGCATGGGGATGCGTGCATGCAGAGTGTGGCACGCATGGGGGGTTTATGTGCCGGCACGCACGCGGGCTAGGACACGTGCGCACTCCCATTTTTGGCATGCAAGAAGAAAAAGGTTCGCCATCACTGGTATATACAATGCACCTTTTGTCATTTTGACAAAAATCGCAGCTGCTACAAGCACCCTTGTTACTACTTAAAGAATTGTTTCTAAATTTCCTTTAAAAATGACTGGACTTTCACAGCAAATAGGTTGAGGATAGGTTCCAGCACATTGTTTCTAAAAGTGTCATTTCTCCAAAGCATTGGATTAGAAAAAACATAACTCTTTCGATGGTCATGCAAATATTTAATTGTAATATAATTAGTCATCTACTAAATGACAGAGGTTTCTTTTAGGCCACAGCTGTTTATATAACCTGCTATTCTAAGCAGAGTTATGTAAAACTGATACTCTATTGTTAACATGCAATTATTATTAATTGCCACCTACATTAGATTTCCACCCAATCTTCAATGGGTGCTATCAGTTAACTACACTCATATAATTGAATTGCTCATTTAAAATTATCAGCAGTGCCTTGCATTTAACTTCTTATAATCTCTACTCAGAGATTATAAAGTTCATGCAGCAAGCCATAAATTTCTCCCATGTTACTAAAGAGCCATTTCTCTACTTGCACTTCATAAAACTAAGCTTCTCCTTGAAACTGCTCCATCTCTAGTTCTTTTGCCCCAGATTGAATTGTATTAATGATTCATAAATGCTTTTTCAATGCTGTCCACATGCTGTCTCTTTTCCTTTTTCCTTTCAAGGACAACTTAATATAGCCATTTAAAATTACTGGCATTTATATCTTTAATAAGCTGTAAACAGATAATCACGGGCTATAAAGGATTAATTTTTCTCTTGCATTATCAAAGGGCAGCAGGAAAAGTACAAAATCCACAGTTGCAACAGCACACACAACTCCAAGGCCTGAAATTTGCCTGTCTTTTAACCCAAAAACAGGGAGATGAATAGGAAAGAAGCATTAACAAATCATTTTGTGCTTTCAGGGTTTTTTTTTTTCTTTTCCTTTCATGAGAGCATGTATTGTTTTCTTCTTTTTCATCTAGACTGCAGTAATTCCACCTTCTATGCTTTGGGTCACCGTGCAAGAATAGAAAAGAGGGCTTCTTTCCACTTAAAAACTTGAGGAAAACACATGTTCCACAGGTATACCTTCTCCCACAATCTGTTTTCATTCTGGGGGAAGTTTTCTGATGGTTATCATTGTTCCCAATTATTTACAGAATCAAAGAAAATTGCTCTGACAGCCAAGAGAAAGGAAGAGCCATTGGTGACATTCCACACTTGGCCCACCACCTTTGGTCAATGTGTTCACACCAAAAGGGGATAATGGAAATCATAGAAGATTAGGGTTGATTAGGGATTCTTGCAGAGCATCTAGTCTAAGGTGACCAGAATTTAATATTTGTAAAGCGGGACACCATTGATGGGGGGGTTTTCTAGGGGAGCAAGACGGGAGGGGTCCGTCTCTCTTATCCTGCAGCTTTGTGCACCCCCCCAAACACCCCCCCTTCATTGCAGCCAGGGGTGGGTTCCTACTGGTGCAGTCTTGCCTGTTCGTCGCCGCAGAGCCAAAGAAGCTGGTGGCGTTCGCGGTGCGGGGCTTCCCCCGCCCGCTTTCCCCGGCCGCCGGGACACCGCCATTTGCATTCTTTCACCCTCTGCACATGCGCAAAGCGTTCTGCTTGCGCAGAGGGCAAAAGAACGCAAATGGCGGCATCCCGGCAGCCGGGGAAAGCGGGCGGGGGAAGCCCCGCGCCGCGAATGCCACTAGCTTCTTCAGCTCTGCGGCAATGAACAGGCAAGACCGCCGCTGCCCCTCTCACTGCCCTCCCTCCCCGCCTGGCAGGAGGAGGCAGGTGAGGCAGGAGGCAGAGGGGTGTGCAGGGCAAATTCAAATTTTAAAAAACGGGACTTTTTTGAAATGCCGCGGGACGCGGGACAAATTATTCAAAAGCGGGACTGTCCCACCAAAAGTGGGATGTCTGGTCATCTTAATCTAGTCCAGGGGTGTCAAACTCAAGGCCGTGGGTCGGATCTGGCCCACGGGGTGCTTGGATCTGGCCTGCGGGGCCAGCCTGGAATTATCAAAGGACTGGCCCACAGTGCCTCTGCCGGCGAAAACGGGTTTTACGCTGTTCTGACAATATTATGCACATATTCAGATCTGCTCCTATACAAAAGAGTCAAGCCCCATAGCAGCTGGGGTGTCTACATGTCTTTAATCTCTACATTATGGAATTGAGAATATTTGTGCAAGAAAGTAAATCTGCCTTTGTCTGGAATAACTGTTTTGAATGCAAAGGGGGAAAAATGCATCTTGAGCTTGTGTCAAATGCCCACCCCAGCCACGCCCATACCGGCCCTCCAAGGTCAAACACAACCCTGATGCGGCCCTCAATGAAATCGAGTTTGACACCCCTGATCTAGTCTAACCCCCTTCCTAGAAAGGAAGCATAGCATTTGCATCAGATGCTCATCCAGCCTTTGTTTAAACACTTTCAGGAAATAGTGTCTACACTCCCCACCCCCAAGGTAGTTTATTGTGGTTGAGCAGCTCTTGCCGTTGGGAAAATTTCCAGATGTCCAACTGAAACCTACCTTCTTGTAACAAGAACCCATTGTTCTTAGGTTCTGTCTTCTAGAACAGTTGTGGAAAACTCAGCCCCCGTTTCAGATTCCTGAAAACAGTTATCACATCTTGCACAGACTTCTTTTTCTCCAGGCAAAGCCAACTCAGTGCCTCCAACCATTCCTCACACATCTTTGATTCTAAGCCTCTTCTTGCTATGAATAAAGTTCTCTACTACTTCTGTGTTCGCTTTGTTTTCTTACCTATGTAGCTTTCTCCGTTGGCACTGTCTCTACTGTCACATTACTGACAATGTGCAATGTAAGTTCAGTTCCCCAGGAACAATGTCGGCGGACTTCTGCCCCAAGAGACATCTGCCAATTTCTGGAAGTAGGGTGTTTGGAAGCATATCACTTCCTTACAGATGCCCCTACTATAGTCCGTCTTACACATGATTCATTCTCCATGATCTGAAAGCTGTATTTCTAGCCCTCAGCATGCAAGACTACAAAATACTAGTTTCTTGATCTTTCAGTTAAAGCCCACTGGCTGCCTTTGCTTCCAAACTCACTGATTAATTGGTGGGCAAATTTTAATCTATAATTATAGCTTTAGTTGATTAATCAACTATAATTGGCTGCAGCATAAAAGAGCACCTGGCTTTAGGGGCTGAGGGGAAAACAATAAAGGATTGAGGCTTTTAAGATTATATTATTTAGTGAAATACAGATATAACCCAGGTCAGGGTGAAGCAGGAATGTTGATGAGCAGCAACGTTTGTGCTGTGTTCTTACTCTTCCTCATAATGTATAAGCCAAGTTTTTAAAGGACCTTGCATTACTTTCAGAAGCTCACGGAAAGACTCAGAGAAACACATCCATCAGTACATCCTAGTTCAAAGTTGAGGGGTGTATAATCTTGTCCCATTATTTGATCAAGAAAGTGTGTTTTAGTAGATAAAATAAGACTACCAAAAAAAGATAGGTCAGTTTAATAGATTCAGAATAGGTTGCCAATATTTTTAATGTATTATGTGCAACACAGAGAGCAAAAATTGCAAATAATTCAGACCAAAAGGTGGTTAAAGAGGAAGATTTAAGAAACTGCATTCCATACACACATAATATTTTTCCCTGAAAGAGAGTGGGGGAAGTTCTATTGATAGTTTTTGCTTTCTTCAGTGGGTTAAACGCATCTAACTTTTGTTTGTTTCTCTGAAAAAAATATGCTGCCGCTGTCTGGTGCTTTACCACAACCTTTCAACACTGTAGTTTCTCCAAAGGGTAGGAGCTCAGAAAAGGGAACCCAATGGTCACTTGGGCCTGAGATCGCTTCCCTCAAGTTCAAGTCCTTTGGACAGAAATACCAACCTTGGTTTTGTTTAGAGACACAATTTTCTTCCTTCCCTCCTCCCCCCCCCACCTCACTCTGGAAGATAATCCCAGTGAGGCATACTTAACAAACTAAGAAGAAGAAAAGTCCAAGTCTAGCTACATTATTATGTAGAGGTATTTGATCAGGTAGGTATTAAAAAAGCAGGGATATAAACATTGTCCTCTTTGACAGCTGTAAACATTCCCTTTGTATGAGGGGGGGACACCAAGTCACCTGTGCAAAATATCTGCTTTAGGTCTCTGGAGGATGCTAAGCGAAATGTAATTAATGGCTTCTAATTAGTGAGATCACTAGTTTTTCACCAATTCCTCAATGCATTAAAATAGCCTTAAACTGTTATTTTTCTGAACATAGTACTGCCAAGGCAATAAAAAATGGAAATGTGATCATGTAAAAATATAATAAAGTATTTAAAAATGCAATTAATAATAATACAGCCAGTGAATCAAACATTTCCAGGGCCAATGTCATGCATACTTTAAAAACAACAGCATGACTAATACAACAGATGAATCATTTGAAACAGGTAGGATTTCAACTCTTTATAGAAATTTACAAGTGGAAAGGATTTCATGGGGTAAATTTGCTGCTGCTAAGGACCCTACTAGCCATCAATATAATGGATTTATTGGTAGGTTTCTAACTAACGTTTTTCTTTCAGAAGTTAAAGTCCAGACAATTTTACACTGACACAGGCAGTCGAAAACCTGGATCCAAACTCTTTGGTACTGGTGCAGAAGGTTTTTGTGGCTAGCTTTTCTTTTCCTCAAAGGGCCCACTAGTGGGGATTTGCCACACAAAATCTGAATGCAGTAGTAGCTTCTATTGATTTAGGGTCCTAAATATCAAGACCAGCATTTTGACTTTCATCAGAAAATAGTTGAACTAGCACAGATTCAGCACCTGCATTTTGATCATCTAAGCTCTGGCAGCACCGCACTGCAGCTGATTCATAGACCATTTTCAAAGACAGCCCTAAATAAGCATTTTACAGTAATCTAGCCTGACTTTAACCAGCCACTACTCTCCCAAAAGAACATTGCTTCCCAAATGCCCTGTGGATATGTCAGAAGACCATTGGAAAATGTCCCATGGATGAATGAGACCAAAATAGAAATGTTTGGCTTAAATGAAAAGCATTTTGTTGGAACTACAACAGCTCTATGATTTGTTCAAGGGTGTGGGAAAGAACCACATTAATGGCTTAGGTACCTGCTCATTCCAAATAAAAACTAGAGGTTTGGGAATATGAGTGGCAGGAGCAGAATACTTCCAGAACAATTAAAAACCTATGTGGTTCATCAATTCTTATGCCTGACTATCAAAACAAATCCCACCATACAGCCAGGGTTATGGGTATCTAAAGATAAAATCTGATGAAACAATATTTTTGTGACAATTGAGTTATTAGTGATTCCTCCACTTAGAGATTGTATCTTCTGAGCCATTAGTGATCATCAGAGTCAGCAAATCATCACAGAGAAGCTCATCATTGTCATAGAAGCCATGAAATCTTGAACTAGCCCAGGCAAAGTGGCCTGAACATAAATATGAAAGCTGTCCCAGAACCAACCCACTTGGAGTCTTCAATGCCAAACATGAAAGTCTCCCTGTCAACTTGTCTAAGGAAATGGGCTTCGGGATGGGTAATATTCCAGCAGAATTGGGGTTCAGCAGTTCAGCTGTTCAAATCTCACCGGCTCAAGGTTGACTCAGCCTTCCAGCCTTCCGAGGTGGGTAAAATGAGGACCCAGATTGTTGGGGGCAATATGCTGAACTCTGTAAACCGCTTAGAGAGGGCTGTAGAGCACTATGAAGCGGTATATAAGTCTAAGTGCTATTGCTATTCCCTGTTCCATGATCAGATTCTTAGACATAGCAAACAACTGAACAAAGTAGCTGACAAGGGATTTATAAACCTAAATGGTATACCCTCCCTGCCTTTTAAGCTATGTTCAGTACTGCACTTGATAAAAGATTCTTGTCAGCCAACAACAGTATTTGGTACAATACCCATGTCCTGCATTTATTCCTCTTTCTCATTTCAGAATGTATTTATATTTTGACAGCCTTCTTGGCTTTCTATCATAAGATCCCATCCAATGGGTCTTAAAGCACATATTAGGCAAAAAGAGTATGTGTTTGAAAGCTAGATGTATAATGTGAGTATCAATGGGGACATGGTTTTGGGGGGGGTGTGGACAAAGAATGCAAATGGTACAAATATTGTACAATGGTATTTAATTTGTGACTTAGATTACATTATTCCTGTCATTTGCAATATGAAGTCATAACAGAGGGACATCATAGTGACTTGTACAAGATACCCATAAAGGGGATTGTATCAATTAACCTTTGCCAAATCAAAGGTATGGTAGCAAAGCAAAGGAACAACCCATTAAACTTTGGTGTTGAAAGGAGAAAGGCATCATTTAAATTCTTAGCAAATCCCTCCAGAAAACTAAGCTGATAAAACAGCAAACAAATGTTCCTCAGTGTGTAGATATGGAGACTCTCCTCCACTCCACTGTCCACTGTCATGACCATTGTTCAGACCAGCCATGCTGTCATGACTGCATGTAGCCTGATCCATGACTGCATGCAGTCTGGTCAGTCATCAACCAGTGAGATCACGTGACGTATTAGTACCGCTTTACATAGTGAAGCCTTAATAATACCACACCTGAAATACTACATCCAGTTTTAGTCACCACAATATAAAAGAAATGTTGAGACTTTGGAAAAAAAGTGCAGAGAAGAGCAACAAATCTGATTAAGGGTCTGGAGATTAAAACATATTAAAAAGCAGTTGCAAGGCTTGGGTATGTATAGCAGTGGCGGGTTGCTGTCTTACCGGTGCCAGTGCGCTGCGCGCGCATCTCCAAGTTTTGGGGGGCACTCGCTACACATGCATGCCCCCTCACACGATTTTGCTTCTGCGCATGCGCAGAAGCAAAACCACGCCAAAATCTCGCTAGGGGACATGCGTGCACATGAGATTTTGGCGAGATTTTGCATCTGCGCATGCGCAGAAGCAAAATCTCACTGAAATCTCATGCGTGCATCCCCTCGTGAGATTTTGGCAAGATTTTGCTTCTGCGCATGCGCAGAAGCAAAACCACCCAAAAATTCACATAAAAACATGGCGACGCGTGCGACGGACCGGCAAAGAGGACTCCGGAGCGGTTGCATGCAAATTACACAATCGGCCGCTCCCTACAGGAGCTACACACCGGTCAGCTCCGCCAGGAACCACCTCTGATGTATAGTCTAGAAAAGAAGGACTAGGGGTAACATGATAGCAGGGTTCCAATATTTGAGAAGTTGCCACAAAGAAGGGGGGGGGGTTAAACTTATTTTCCAAAGAACCAAAAGGAAAGACAAGAAGCAATGGATGGAAACTAATCAAAGAGAGAAACAACCTAGAATTAAGGAGAAACTTCCTAACAGTGAGGACAATTAACCAATGGAACAGCTTGCCTTCAGAAGTTGTGGGTGCTTCATCACTGGAGGCTTTTAAGAAGAGACTGGACAATCAGTTTTCTGAAATGGTATAGGGCAGGGGTGTCAAACTCAAGGCCCATGGGCCAGATCGGGGTGCTTAAATCTGGCCTGCACAGCCGGCCTGGAAATAGCTAACACCAGCCCATGGTGCCTCTGGCAACCAAAACAGGGCATGGGGGGGGCACAAACAGCCCCCTCCATGCCCCATTTTGGTTGGCAGGTTGCTGCAGGAGGCATCCATCCCTTCTTACTCCCCTCCCCCTCCCCGGCCAGTCTGTGGAGGAGAACTACAATGCTGATCCGGCCCTTGAAGAAATCCAGTCTGACAGCCCTGGTATACGGTCTCCAATTTGAGCAGGGGGTTGGACTAGAACAGAGGTCCTCAACCACGTGGTCCATGGACTGGTACTGGGCCGCAGCATGCCAGAAACTGGGCTGCACAAACAAAAAAAGCCCCATCCGTGGAATGCAGGCAGCATACAAAATTATGCCCCTTCCAGTCTGTGGGAAAACCTCTCTCCATGGAACCAGTCCCTGGTGCCCAAAAGGTTGGGGACCGCTGGACTAGAAGATCCCCAAGGCCCCTTCCAGCTTTATTCTATATGTATGTTTCAAAATGTGTCAAAGTCATGGCAACATATAGCTATTGTGTTGCTTATGAAAAATGAAGGTTACAATTCTGTCTTCATTTACCTAAGAATATGTCAAATTAAAATCAATAGAACTTACTTCTGAGGAATTATAGGGTTGCCCTATTGGCTAAAATTAGATTGAAAAATTATTCTACAAAGGGGCCCAGAGTCTATTAATGAAGTTCAAATTAGAGTAACATATTACATAAAGTTATAAACACCAAAGAGAGAAAATTGATAATAAAAAGTATGGTTGAACTGCTATAAGTAACCACCACTCCACTTAATGTAATTTTTCTTCAAAAAAAAAGGTGCTTGACAAAGTATGAAAAAAGTTACACTAGAAAATAGAGAAAATAAAATAAATTCCCCTAATGTACTACAAATACCAACCACCACACACTACCTACAAACCATATGTTTTTCCCATCTGTTCTGTTATCTTCAACTAAATTTATAGTATTTGAGCTATCAGATGAATTGCAAAGACTGAGATGGGTAAGAATATAAAACGTAGGTGTTGTGACACTTCAAATATTTCCCTTCCCCCCACCTCTTTCTGCCAAATAAATTTTCATCCTTGCTTAATTAATCCAGAATGATTTTGCTGTTCCTAGGAAGGTGAGAGCCTTACAGAAAAGTATGCAGCCTTACATCTTTACTCCATTCATTGTTTTGAATGCCTTTCTCTTCTATTCTGCATAGAAAAAGCAATATGCTTTAACAATAAATCATGTAACTTCTCACATACAATCACCACGTATAATTGCATGTCATAAGACAGATATCATTTAGATAAATTCAGAGCAGATCATAAATGACAGGCAGTCATTTAAGGTAAGATTTAAGGTTAAGGGGTCAAGACTTAAGGTTAAGACAGTAGGTTAAGGGGTTGGAGTGGTGAGAGCAAGCATCTAATGCTTTCCTGGTCACAAAAAGGTGACCCTCTCAGTCCAACCAGAGTTGTTGTCATAGGGAAAATATTTATTTAGCTTGGCTTATAAGTGGCTCCAACTGTCAACTGACTCTGAGTAAGAGAAGCTAATAAACTAACAAACCAATCATAGAATGATTGTGTGTGCATCTCAGACACCCATATGAAATTAATGGCCCAAATAGCAGCACCTAAAGGGGTTGGGAGATCAGACTGTAGGGCCACCTCACTCAATCTTATCTGCTTAGACTGGCAGCAGCTTTCTAGAGTTTGGGACCAGGGGTGGGTTCCTCCCATTTCGGACTGGATCGCCCGAACCAGTAGTGACCCACTGGTGACGTCACTGTCGGTGCCATTCCATGCGCGCCACCATCTTTTTTTTATTTTTGTGTGCCTTTTTCCCCTTCCGTGGCTTGAAAAAGGGCCTGCCCGCCCACCCGCGGGTGAATTCTGACCTTTATTTATTTGCCCGAAGCACAGCTGATGAGCTCCTCAGCTGTGTTTCAGGCTCATTCCTGCTTCTGAGCATGCGCGGAAGCCAAATTGCACGAAACGTCGCGATGCGAACCGGTGGCAAAGGTAAGTGGAACCCACCCCTGTTTGGGACAGTCTCTTTCTATCAGCTTCTCCTTCTACCAATTTCTTCTTCTTCATATAGGACAAGTGCCAAGCCTTTGAATGCTGGGCCCTTCTTTAGGAGTGAGATACAAGATGCCACTAACCACTCAAATCTTCCAGAAAAGGTATTGAATTCTTCTTTCAAGAAATGGTCATTTCAAAAGAGCAATATTAAGCTCCAGTCTCTGTCAGAATCTTCCATCTTCCTAGGAAGGAAGGACACTTTGAAGAACACTCAGAAGCTCTTTTTATTTGTATATAGTGATATTTCAGGTTAGTTTCATAAGCAAAGAGGAACCACCCAATGGATGGGTGGGATCCAATGAAATAAGGGCAACATACATTTGCACTTCTCACTCCTAGTTCTGGTCTGGATATATCTCCAACATAGTCAAATTGCCAACCCTATCCAATCAAGGCAGTTTGGTCTAGAAAGTAGGCAGTGAGTTCTAGTCCCATTTTAGGCATGAAACCTGGCTGGGTGACTTTGGGCCAGTTTCTCTCACTCAGCCCAACTCACCTCACAAGGTTGTTGTTGGTTTTGGGAAAATAAGAGAAAGGAGTATTAGGTACATTTGCCATTTTGAGATATTTATGGGAAAAAAATAAAGGCAAGATAAAAATAAATAAAATATCAGACTACAATGGAAAGCAAATTCCCATTGCTCTCACTGCCACGTTTGGATTCCAAGTATTCTGCCAACTCCCATGACTTTAATCATAAGTCTTGCAACAATTGATATTTTTAAAGTTCATGTTCCCAGAATCAGGATTGTTTGGCAGCAACACAGCCACATATTTAATAAACAAACTATTTGAACGGAATTGCTAAATAGAGGATGGCTGTCTGCTGATTTTGTGATGTCTGAATGGACTTTGCCCTTTGATGAACAGGTTAGCTGTTCAATTAATTTGTTCTGAAAACAAGGATGTGGAAGAACTGCCCAGTTCATCCGTTGGTATTTCTCACTGATCAAGCAATTTCAGAAACCACACAGCCAACCCACTGCTCTAAGTTTAGCTGAGAGAGTGGGGTGTGTGGGAAGTGCTTAACAATTCTTTAAAAATACGTTTTTAAGTCTTGACAAATAGTGATGTCAAACCTGAGCCCAATAGTCCCGTGCTAAATAGCATATGACATTATGAGACTGATTTATCCCACCAAGATTTTGAAGAGCCCAAGTCATTTTAGATGACCAAGGTTGATGAGAGTGGACCACTGGTGTAATATATTACCCCCCAGAAATCCTTGGCAAAGGAGATACTCCATTACTGCTGGGAATTGTGGCGGCTGAGGTGGGCACCATGTTGCAGAAAAATGACTTTTTGTGACACAGTTCCTCCTCTTCTAAAATCCTAAATTCTCTTCTCTGAACTCACCAATTAACTATTACATATTTGAATACCATATTGCCTTTCTATTCAATTAATCACACTGATTAACTGACTACATCTTGCAATTCCACATTCATTAATGAATACACAATTAATTCTTTAATCACAGACTTAAAATGTGAAATCCCACTGAAATAGGCCTCACCACCCTCTGTGAAATAGTTCTCAGTACCAGTGATGATATTGACAAACTAGCTACATAGACATGTCGCTCCAAGCCATATGTTAAATTTGTTTTATTTCTTCACCGCAGTACTAAATTGTGGCACATTAACTGTCTGGCAAAAAGAGGGGGGCGGGTTCTTGCAGAAGGAAATCCCTTGAAAACTGCCCAGTCAGATGAAACCTTCTCCAAATAAATGCATTCAGTTTTGTTGATAACAGGTACCCACAGAGGATAACAGGAAACTATGACAAAGTTTATTTTGCATGTTGCAATGCAAATTTATTTATTTATTACCGTATTTTTCGGAGTATAAGATGCACCTTTATACCCCCAAAAAGAGGGTGAAAACTTGGGTGTGTCTTATACACCGAATGTAGCCCCACCCACCCAGCCACCCCCACACTTTGGCCTCTGTCTTCCAGCAATTTACCTGTTTGCAGCAAAGAGGAAGAGCCTGTTAAGACAAGCAAGTCCTTAGCAGCTTCCCGATCCCCAGCTGATTTGCCACGTGCTAAAATGAAACTGAAACTGCAAAGAGGCAAATAGCTGGGAGAGACACGCAGATTTTTATTTTCTGCTGAACTGGATGAAAGGGGGTAAGTGAATAACTATAAATGTCTGTAAAATGTTCAAATTATTTGACTTATTTTTTAAAGATTGCTTTATTATTGTTCTAGAGCCAGGGGCCTCCAACTTTGGCAATTTAAAGACTTGTGGACTTCAACTCCCAGAATTCCACAGCCAGCTTTGTTAGCTTTGCTGGCTGTGAGATTCTGGGAGTTGAAGTCCACAAGTCTTAAAGTTGCCAAGGTTGGAGATCCCTGTAAATCTAGACAACTTAACAAAATAAAGAAGCTTTTTAAAATAAATGCTTGCTCTGAAGAGGCCCAGTGCTATTGTATCTTCTTTTAAATAATAGAGAATAATGTATACTTTCAAAATTTTTATTAATTTTAACAGCTCTATATAAGTATAGTCTGAAATGTAACAGTGTCCTGTTTAGTATTAGAGTTTAGTTACCTTGGAGTAGATCTATTTAAATAATCAGGAGGAATTAGTGTGACTACATTTAAGAAAACTTTCTGGCATAATGTACATTTCTCCAATTTTTTGCTATTTCTATGGGTCAAGCACACATGCACAGAAATACACAGCAAACAGTGTATATCATCTGTGCTGTTTGCTGTTTGGCAAATTGCTTGGAGGCAGAGGCCTTTTTTCCTTGTTTTCCTCCCCCAAAACTAAGGTGCGTCTTATACTTCGGTGTGTCTTATACTCCGAAAAATACGGTACTTATATTTGTATGCCGCCCAACTCAGCAGGGACTCTGAGCGGCTAGAAATCACATGACTTATATCTGACATCAGGACACAAGTACAAATGGACAGAGTTAACATCGTAATCCATAGTTGTTGATGTGGCCACTCTGAATTTACATTTCTTCATTCACCATCTTCACTTTTGATGTCTCAAAATCCCTTCATAATCATAATTTAGACAAAGGAATTTGAGCTCCAACTGACTTTTAAGCATGTCCATTCTTCTCACCAGTGTTCAAATAATGTCATACACATCACTAGAGCATCACCAACCAGCATGTTGTCGCTGGTTGGCATGCAGATGAAAATTGACTTGGGTTTCAAAAATATCAGAATGCATTTATTATACAGATGATGGTAATTTCTGAAAGGGAAATTGTTGACGTGCAGATGAAAGCTCTTTGTTTTCTAGTGTATTTACTGGAGAACAAGTGATATGAGCACATTCTCCCCCTCACCTGACACATATCTTCAGAACTTTAATTAAAATTAACTTTGCCTCCCAATCTAAGATTCACTTTAGAAAGGGTTTTGAATATTTTCCCTTCCTCGTTGAATTTGGTGGCAAAAATGATGGTTCCAAGAACAATTTGTGGTTTACCATAGGGAATTGTTAATATGTTTCCCTTTCAGAAATTATCATCATATGTATAATAAATGCATACTGATATTTTTAACCCAAGTCAGTAATTAGGAAAGATATGAAGGAAGGAACTATGAAATCTCTATACACTGAAGGTTCAGAGATGACAAACTTATTGACTCCAGCTGTTTGGGGAAGTTTGAGTGCAAACTAAATGACTCCCATTCCATCGGCATCTCTCCCAGATTGCAACATAAAGGAAGCCACGGTTCCAATCCTTTGCATGCTGACTTGAGAAGAAGCCGTTTACAATTCAGCAGGCTAATTTCAAACTAATCATGCAATGGTGGGTAAGGCCAACTCTGGGAAGATCTGAGGTCAAGCAAGGCAACTCACATCTTATGGTCTGATATGTTCTCTTGTGCTACTTTGTCATCCCTGCGAGATCTTCCATCAAAATGTGGCAATAGCAATAGCAATAGCACTTAGACTTATATACCGCTTCATAGTGCTTTACAGCCCTCTCTAAATGGTTTACAGAGTCAGCCTATTGCCCCCAACAATCTGGCTCCTCATTTTACCAACCTCAGAAGGATGGAAGGCTGAGTCAACCTTGAGCCTGGTGAGATTTGAACAGCTGAACTGCTGAACTGCAGTGCTGCTTTTAACCACTGCGCCACCTCGGCTCTTCTACTCGGCAATGGGAGTTGTGGCTCAAATTTGCTACACCCTATTTGTTCAACAATGGAACGATTTAAGAGGTTAAAAGTGTTGAATTCCCGGTTTTAGGAAAGGTAACATGATCTTGTTGCATTTTTATATGATCAGTTCATTAAATAAAAACAATGAAGCCTTTCTGCTAGAAAATGATTATCTACTGCTAATCAAAGGAATGTCAGGCCTGCAGAGTCCAAGGCAACAGAACCTTTTGAGCTGCTCAACTGAGTCCAAGGGCCAGACCTGGTGGGCTTTTATCCTCTTTGAGGGACCAAAGAGGGCTCTCTGGTCAAAGACAGAATGCAAATTTAAATAAAGTAGTAATAATTTGAAACCCAGCACTGATTTGTCCCTGGGACAGCAGAAACACCCTAGAATCCTCACAGAGTAACATCCTTCAAATGTAGATGAATCATTTTTATTTAAGACAGGTAAAGAACAATGAGCTTGGAAGTGTAAATGTGTGATAGATTCCATATAACAAGTAGGTTGATTTGTTGCTGGTTGCTGGTTTTTACATTGGTTGCCACTTGTGTATGCATTATTTTTATTGCTATGTCTTTTATGTGTTTTTAACTGTTAGACACCCAGGCTCATGTATTTGAGACCATATAGATTGAAATAATAAATAAACTGATAAACGGAGGCCAAAAAAGATGAGGACCATGCAGCAGAATTGGTTTGAAAGTTGACCAATGATTTTGGGCAGTTGTGGCTCCCAAGCAGTGGTGGGTTCCTACCAGTGTGGTCCACTCTATAGCACCGGTAGCGGCCCGCTGGTGACGTCACAGTACTGGTGCGGTCGGTTGCCAGTGCCTGGGCACTGCCATTAAAAAAAATATTTTTTATTTTTTTTAAAAAAATTCTTCTGCGCATGCCCAGAAGCCGAGCTTCTGGCACTGCGCATGTGCTGCCTTCCTACCCCACAGTGAGTCACAGCAGGGGAGGATGGCTGAGGGAGCGCATGAGACGCTGAAAGAACGGGCGGCAGGAGCTATCTCCATTCCCCTCCCTTCAGCAGTCCGAGAAGCCACGAATGTGCGGTGATGATCCCAGGCATTTTCACACGTTCGAGGCTTCTCGAGCTGCTGAGGGGAGGGGGAACAGGCGGCAGGAGCCTAGGATCATCGAATGGGGAAAAGCATTCAGGCCGGACGGAGCCTCCTAGAAGAACTGCTGCCGCGGTCTTGCTGCTCCTGCTGCGGGGGGCTGCATTGTGGGTGGGCAATGCCCCCCGCTTCTCCGGCTGCTGCCAAGCTCCCGAGGCCCATGCCTAACCGGTCACATGGCTGGCAAGCCACACCCACAAAATAAGCCACGCCCACAGAGTGGTAGTAAAAAAATTAGGAACCCGCCCCTGCTCCCAAGGTCTTCCTGGATGACAATTCCCACCTTTTTTTTTCTGGCTTGGGCTTATACAGCTGAAGAAGGCCACAGGCTTGGTGTCTCAAGGTTAGAGTTTTTATAGTGTTTGGCACTCTGTGAAACAGTTTCTGGCAGCCCCTATATACTTGCAGAATGGAAAGGGTGAAGTATGGGTGAGAGGAAGTCATTGAAAGGATCCCAGTGAACAATCAGAGTGAATTGTATGCTACAGCACTATAAGCAGATGTAGAGTTATTGTTCCTTGGACAACAGGCTCTTATAAGCTGTCTTTCAGAGAAAGTATTGGCTAGATATTAATTCAAATAAAAAAATGTAAAAAGGCAAGAGCAATTCTGATATTTTCAGGGTAGTTTAGCAATGTAAGCATTTTATAAATGTGTTTCTTTTTCACTGTGAAACCAGTAGTCATTAAGTCATTAAGTGTATGCATGCCAGCACCGCATCTGCAGAAGGAACACCAAATCACACAGGGAATCTTTCTGTACCTTTCCCACAGTGACCAAAACATTATTAGGTTTAGACTCCCTGACCCTTTAAATCTTTAACAATAATTAATAGGAGAATGATAGCTAATATTTGTATTAGGTCTCGGAGGATGCTGTAAAAAGAGACACTTTATGTAAGCAAGGGAGGCAGGATTTGCATTGCCATGTGTGATCTGGGTTAATGTACATGTTAATGCTTTACTCAGACTTTGTTCTCTCCAAGGGAACGGATACATTTCAACGCTTCCTTCATTGCAAAGCCACTTTCCCTCGAATTCAGCAGCACAGTTCACCCGAAAGGGAAGGAAGGGACATCAGTTTTCTCTGTCCAGGTGGCAGCCCTCTGTCGAAGAGAGCTGCTTCAAGAGACTGATGTCTGCAAAGGCCGAGCTGGGAAAAAGCAATGGCCAGCAAATCAAGCATGTCTCGGAACTGGCAGCAAGACCCTCAGAACATCCCATCCTGCCTCAGTTATTTGGTTCCTCCATCAACCTGGGCAACAATTCTTGCACTACACAGAATACATTCTGCCATGAATGCCATTCATGGCAGAGAAGGTTTCAATACCCTAAATTTGCACAGTACTGGAATAACGGGGGTGGGTGGGTGGGTAATACTGGTATTCACCACTACAGCTAAGAATGGCTTAAGGCAGGGGTGGCCCAACTATGGTTCTTTGAGGACCTGTGGACTTCAACTCCCAGAATTCCTGAGCCAGCCATGCATGGCTCAAAGAACCATAGTTTGGCCACCCTTGGCTTAAGGCAATAGCAATAGCACTTAGACTTATATACCGCTTCATAGTGATTTACAGCCCTCCCTAAGCGGTTTACAGAGTTAGCATATTGCCCCCAACAATTTGGGTCCTCATTTTACCCACCTCGGAAGGATGGAAGGCTGAGTCAACCTTGAGCCAGTCAGGATTGAACTCCTGGCAGTGGGCAAAGTTATCCTGCAGTACTACATTCTAACCACTGCACCACCACAGCAATTTCATTCATGGGAAAGGGACAAAATGAAGACAATGAATGGACAGCAATGATTAATTATGTGCCATCCAGTTAACAGCAACTCTTAACAAGCAGCTAGATTTTACCCATGATGATTCTGATCCTTCATGTCTTCCAAGCCATTTAATTTTCTTGGCATCGTACAGAAGAGATCTAACATTGTCTTCTTCCAGGATTCTTTTTCAAATTCTTGGGCTAGCCAATAGCCCTGCAAATTCCTGGTGGTCTCCTACCCAAGCACTTATGAAATCTGATCCTGCTTAGCTTGTTTGAGATTAGTCAAATGTCAAGGATCAGAACAGATGCCAACAAGTAGCAGTGTAGAAAATTGTATGACATCAAAATGGTGACACATCCGTAAGGACATCATCATACATATATCAAACCCTGCATCCCTTGTGGATGCTGATGGATAGATGTCAAGCTAAATCTCAGTGCCCTCAAACCCTTTGAATCAGATTAAACACGTTCTAAAATATATTTACTTATTTATTCAATCATTCATTCAATTCCTATAGCCACCCATCTCAATCAATGACTCTGGGTGGCTTACATTTAATGGACTGAAGTCTGCTCTGAGGTCCAAATCATAGAATAAGTAGCTGAAGATTTGGAGACTTTAGAGCCATTTCACACTTTCTTGTCCATCGTTTGGTACTTTATCTGGTTTTTACTCTGAGCTGAATGGGGTGACCAGCTCCAATGAAAAGCCCTTAATTTGAGGAGCAGCAAATGTTCTTTCTATTCAGAATACAGCAGTTGGCTACAACAGGCCAGTCAACCTTGAGAGCTAAACGGAGAAGGAGATGAAGAAAGCAAAAACTAGCCCTTCTAGGGGATCAGAGGCAACAGTTCCTTTTCAAGCAGCTCTTACACCAAGCCAACATAATCCAGCACAGATGTGATCAGGACTGTCCGATAATTTATTTTGATTGCTACTAGCCAAAGAGACTGGAATTCTGTTATATACTTTTCTTGATAAAATCCTTCCCCAAGTTGCGATTTGCCATACAGGAGACAGGGGAACAATTATTTTGCCTTCAAATAAATATGGACCTTACCAAGCCAAATAATATACACGTCTACTCCCACCCTGACTATTAATTAAACACCAACCAACACACATAAAGAACCTCATTAGCCTTCTCCTGCATCACAGCCATTTAGTCTTCAGATCACTTATCAACAAACAATGAATTAGGAAATTGACTGAAGGTAGGATTTATTTTAAATCTTTGTTGAAATCATTCTTTCCCTGATTTTTTTTTATTGGGCCATTCTGGACAATCCAGCTGCACTCCACAAATGCATAAAAAGACATTAAGGCTTTGCAGCATAATGGCTCGTTGGCCAAACTCCAATGGCTTGTAAAGCTGCTCTGAATTCTCTCCATGTGCTAATTGGCTTTTAACAAAAATATATTGTAACTAAGAGTCCACATATCAAAGCTATATTTATCTGCTGGGGGAATAAAGATCATAGGCAAGCTCACTTCCATTGCAGAGAAGAAAGACAACAAAATAACAATAAGGTAGCAGAGAAATGTTCGTTTGGAGGGTGTAGAAGCTGTAAAATAGTTATTAGTTCATAAATTATTTGCAGGCAGGTCTGTATTAGAAAGAAATGCCTTTTGGGGAGGGCAGAGGACAACACACCTGAGTTTTGGATAATTGCCCATTCACCAACTAGACTTGGCCTGCCAGATGCTTATTTCCCACTGTGCAGAGTAAGATCAAGGGATAAGGAAGGTAGAGGGAAAGTGGCCAACGAAAGGCAGGATGAAGAAACAGACCTTGGATTTTCATTGCTGTGCATCTGCCTGAGCATCTTGTTTTCTCTACATCAGGGGGTGTCAAACTCCCGGCGCACGGACTGGATGTGTCACGTGCTGGCCACGCCCATGCCTGGTTTAGCGAAGGAGGGAAAAGTCCCGATACGTCACGTGACGTCACCATGACGATGTGAGTTTGACATGCCTGCTCTACATGAACCATCATTTTGCACCTTCAGAACTGACTGCATAAATCGCCTTTTCCAAATACAAAACATGGGCCAACATCACCTTTGTGTAGGGGCAGCGGTTCTCAACCTGTGGGTCGCGACCCCTTTGGGGGTCGAACGACCCTTTCACAGGGGTCGCCTAAGACCATCGGAAAACACATATTTCTGATGATCTTAGGAACCGAGACACCGCTCCTCTCCAGGCGGGTCCACCCACATCCAAATAGACTACTGCAAAAAAAAATATCTGTACCATGGGAACTTTTGAGCATGCACAGAAGCCAAATTTCCGGCACGGCTCATGCGTCGCCATCTTGTTTTTGGCTTTTTTTTTTTTGCAATTTTTTTTAGAATTCAGCACTTCGCATTCGTGCATGTGCAAAGCGCACGCGCGCCCATGAGGCGCGGCCACGAAGTGCAGGAGGAAGTGAACCGGCAACCTGAGTTTCGTAATAATTTTATTATTTTATAGTTGGGGGTCACCACAACATGAGGAACTATATTAAAGGGTTACGGCATTAGGAAGGTTGAGAACCACTGTGTTGGGGGTCTGCCACAGCAGAAGCCAGAACTAGCCTTTAATTTCAGGACTTTATATCTTTGCTATTCATTGGGCAACAGAGATTAGTAGAGGTTGAGCATTTGGCCCTTATCTGCCAATCTAGAGATTTCCCAAATAAAGTTAATCAGAGATTAATTTCTTGCCCTCTACACCATGTCCTGAAAATTTTGTTAGAATTTTCCCATTGTTAATTCCCCCATCTGCAGAAATATTTTGTTGCCCCAATAGGTAAGCAGCAGACAAACTGAAGAACCAACTCTCATGGCTGAGAGAAATGGCTGCAGCTCAGCCCAATTCTTCCTTCTTTCTTTAACCATGGCTTGAAGTAGACCGTGCTATTAAACTGCTTGTTCAAGCAGGCATGAAATGTGTTCTTGTTACGATAGTTTAAATCAATTTTCCCATATCAGAAAGCTTCCAGAGAATTGGAAAATCACTGCCAGAATTCCTAGGTAAGCCAGGATCACTGGCTGGGAGTTTGGGGCCCTTAACGCTAAGGCATCTATTGGGGTCCAGGGTGCAAAAGTCTGTTGTATTTTATAATTAGTGAACATACCCCTTGCTGAACCAATATCCCCCGCCACAAAAGCCACCTCCAGCCCTGGATCTAGACTTGTACATGAGAATGAGAACACAAGTGTCGGGTCATTATTAAATAAAGATCCTGGGGTAGGGACAAATTCCTCTTGTGCAGCTTTCCCCTGTCTGTGAGAAGAGGTCTGAGAGAACGAACCTAGAGTTGAAAAAGAAGAAAAGATAAATAGCTTCGTGTAGCCTGTGTGCCTACCTTCCCCCCCTTCCCCCCCTCCAACTTTCAGGGTAACCTCAATGAGGTTACATTCTGCATAACGTGTAGAGAAAACAAGGCTATGGAACTGTTTTTTGAAGCAAAGAGTTTTTGGCTTTTTCTTCTTTTTTTTCTCTCTTTGCAAACAGATGGCAAAATAGGTCCTACTAAATATTTAATTTGTCAGAACAGCAAATACAGTTATTTATCAAAAGCCTGCCATCTCCACAAACAGGAGGGATTTTAAGTGCACTCTCAGCCTTTTTCATCCTTCCCGTTTCCTACTAGGTTAACAGCACAGGAGGGGTGTTACTCTCAGACCCTGGCCCATAAGAGGTTTTAGCCTCCCAGTCAGAAGGACTCTCTATGCCTTACTGGTAGGAAAATAACGCTACTCCACTGAAGCTGAGACAACATTAAGCTGTCCTTTGTCTTTCTCCACTCAACCTGCCTGAATTGCAGAAGCTGACATTTATTTTACACTGCACAGATGTTTCTCCCACGCTACTGCATGGTTACTTTTCAAGGGGTTTGGAGCAGATGTTCATGCGTGCATCCTATTTTCCCTGCTGATGGTCTGCCTGCACTGCCAGCAGCCTGGGTTGCTGCTTTCCTGTGTATCTGAAGAGAATTAAAACCCTGTACCAATTCTTCTTTTTTATCAGTTTTCTTTTTTGCAAGAAAAGATGGGTTGGTCCAGTCCAACTTTCCAGGAGAAGAACCCTACCCCTGTCTGCTAGCCTGACCGAAGTCCCTTCAACTTCCCGCTATTTCTGCAGAATGTTTGTGGACATTAGATGGTTGCTCAATTACATTTTATGGGTAATATATCAATTAGCCTTGGAAGAATGACTTAGAGGATCAGCTGCATTTAGTCTTTTGGACCGAGATGGAGGCAATTTGCCCTACAGCTGGCACAATACCAGACCTTTGGGAAGGCAGGTCAGAGGAAAAATAGCAGTTCTTTAGACCTCACAAATCAGCCCTTGCTCCTGGCACTCCTTCCTCCTCACCCTCACTACCACATATCCTGGCGCATCGACATAGTAGAACATCCACACTGAATATCTATTCCGTGTTTATTCATTTGTTTCCTTACTTGATTTGTATGGCTGCCCATCTCACAATTGCAAGGCTGAGATAATTTTTTAAAAAAATAGATAACACAAAGTAAACATCAACATAATAAAAACATAGAATTGACATATAGAATGTTGACCGAGAATGACACTACCAGTCAAGAATGATTTAGTAATACGTGAAGGCCTCAGCTAACTTGCTGATTCCTCATACCTGGGGAAACATCCAGGTTTTCACAAGGAATTCAAAAAGGCTGCAGGGTCAAGGCCAACCTAGTGTCAGGGTTCCAAATAGCATTCAAACTCAAATCAGAGTCCAAGGCAAAGTATTCCTCAAAGTTCCAATTTATTGTTGAAGCCATGTTGGCACGTCCTAGGGAAACCCGAATCTGACGCTCCCAGAGTTTCCCACCCAGTTGCAAGTTCACCTCCTTGTCCCACACCCCCAAACCGGTCACGTTGCCCACTAATCTTCTGCCAGTGTGGCCGTTCCTCCTCCCAGCTTCCAGACAGGTATTGGACAAAGGATGACCTTGAGGATCTAGCAAGAATGTGTTTTTGCTACATCTACTCCCTCATACAATCCCCCCCCCACAAGTTCCCATAGTCAGTAGGCCTTCTCATAATATGTGTGACAAGCCCAAACTGCTGCATCGGCTTGACACCTAAGCTTGGAGATATGATGTTCAAACAGGCAGCCAATGCAACAGAAAAGGTGCAGTGGTTAAGGCATCAAGCTAGAAATCGGAAGACCATGAACTCTAATCCTACTTTGGCCCCAAAGCCAACTGGATGACCTTGTGCCAGTCACTTTCTCTCTCTCAACCAAAGGAAGCAAGCACACTTCCAACCCAAGGAAGCAAGCACACAACTCACTTCCAAAAAACCTTGCCAAGAAAATTTCAGGGTCTTGTCTAGACAGTTACCAGGATTTGACTAACTCAAAGGGAACAAAAAAAAAGTTTTCTTGATGGCAGATCTCTTTTTCCATAAACAAAGCAGCAAAAGTTACTTATTTTATTTATCTATCAAATTTGTATCGCTGCCCATCTCACCAAAAGCGACTCTGGGTGGCACAGAACAAACAGATGAAAGCCACAAATATAGAAATGACATAGGTTAAAAATGTAAAAATCTAATTATGAAATAAATAGTATAAATAGCCCTTCAGTGGGTTCATCTCCACAGCTGCATTGATTGAGGCCAAAGAGAAAGAAAAATGCTTTTTGCATTAGGCACTTCACATTAATTCCATCGGCACAGACAATATGTCTTGCTGACTAAAAGAAAAAGAAAATGCACAGGGAACTAAAAACAACCATTTATTAATTCCCTCCCAGGATATTGTAATATTGCTGGAGCCCACAAAATTACAGGAGACTTTGGCTTGTGATGTACTCTGAGGTTATCCAAAACATGTCTTGTCTGCCTCAAAGGTCAAACAAGGACATTATTAACAGATATCACCATTCTACTTGATCCTAACGGACTTTGAATTATACTGTAAAATGTTTACAGTTTGAACATTAACTTTCATGTTAATTTCATTGCAAAATTAGTTAAAGTCTAGGAAGTTGTTGCATCAACTCGCATAACCAACTTGGGGACATCTGAGCTTTTATTCTTAATGTGTATTAGGTTTATTTATTTATTTATTTATTTATTTATTTTATTTTGGAGTTCTTCTATGCCGCCCTACTCCCTAAGGACTCAGGGCGGCGTACAACATTTTAAAGAACACCAGAGAATAAAAAACAATTTAAAAACAATTCTTAAAAAGTTAAAAAGAAAAACATACAACACCATACATATATAGGGGAGACCTCAGATGTAAAATTGTCTGAGAACCCTGCCTGCAGGAAGAACCATGTCTTAATGGCTTTTCGGAAGGCCAGCAAGGTGGGGATGATTCGGATCTCTGGGGGAAGTTGGTTCCAGAGAACAGGGGCCCCTACAGAGAAGGCCCTCCCCCTAGGCCCCGCCAGTCGGCATTCTTTGGCTGACAGGACCTGGAGGAGACCCACTCTGTGGGACCTGACCGGTCGAAGGGAAGTATGAGGTAGACTGCGGTCCCGGAGGTAACCTGGTCCTAAGCCATGTAGGGCTTTAAAGATGATGATCAACACCTTGAATTGTACCCGGAGACCAATGGGCAACCAATGCAACTGGCGGAGTATAGGTGTTATGTAGGTGTATCTTGAAACACCCAAGGTTGTTGATTAAACATGTAGATAAGGGATGGGCAAGCCATGACCCCCCCCCTAGTCCCAACCTTGGCAAATTTAAGAGATGTGGAAGTCAATTCCCAGAATTCTGGGAGTTGAAGAACACGTCTTAAATTTGCTAAGGTTAGGAAACCCTACCCTAGGCCATGAGATCCTCCTGGATCATAGGTGCTGTGAAAGAAACCATGAGCATAGAGACAGAAGCCATGCAGAAGCCAGAGCATCCAACTCTTAGCTTTTACACTGAGAAAACTCTATGTACTTTGCAAGGAAGAGGATCTTTTGAGGCATTGGCTTCTTTCAACCCAAGTTTAGGTTCAGTGGCTGCAGCTTATTTGTGGAGTCTCAGATGACAGGTGAGACTCTAGTGACTTGTCATGCAAGTAAGTAGGCAAAAGTCAGAAGTCCTGCATGCCTGTTGTAAGATTTCCTTTATATATTAAATGCAGTCCAAAGCAGGGGTCTCCAATCTTGGCAACTTTAAGACTTGTGGACTTCAACTACCAGAATTCCTCTGGCTGAGGAATTCTGGGAGTTGAAATCCACAAGTCTTAAAGTTGCCAAGGTTGGAGACCCCCTGGTCCAAAGGGCAGGGTTCTCTTTATATAATTGCACTGACATTTGCTGCCTTAGAATGAGCTGATTGGATGGTCTTCCAATTATCTCAACAACTCTGAGGTGGTCATGATGTACACTATATGTTCCATTCCACACCTACCGGTATTATACACTCTTTATTTTTTTCATAACTGTAATCTGTTTCATCTTTCTCCAGAAGTCATAAAGGGGGAGGGCTCATTTTACCTAGAATAAACCTTAAAAATTCCCCCCACTGTACTAGTATAGGTAGTCCTTGACTTACAACAGTTCGTTTAGTGACCATTCAACGGTACAATGGCACAGAAAAAAGTGACATGACCGTTTTTTAGAGTTACGACCTTTGAAGCATCCCCATGATCATGTGATCAAAATTCAGATGCTTGGCAACTGGCTCATACTTATGACCATTGCTGTGTCCCAAGGTCATGTGGTCCCCTTTTGAGGCCTTCTGACAAGCAAAGTCAATGGAGAAGCCAGATTCACTTAACAACCAGGTTATTAACTTACCAACTACAGTAATTTACTTAACAACCGTGGCAAGAAATGGGGCAAAACTCACTTAACAAATGTCTCACTTAGCAACAGAAATTTTGGGCTCAATCATGGTTGTAAGCTGAGGACTACCTGTATATATGTAAGATCTTTATGCAGCGATTTTAATAGATCAGTCTTCTGAAAAATACCTGCGTGCATGCACACTTAACCTTAATCATTCCACTAGGAAAATGCTTTTATGTTTGAAGAATAAAGCTCCAAATCAACTTGTGATGTAAGTGTTTGTGTTATGGATTTGAATTTTCCATTGTCCAAACTTGTCTTGTTGATTTCTTTTCTTCATTAACAATCATCAGACATCCCTCTCCCTCTCTGTCCATCTCTCTCTCTCCTGCCCTACCTGTCCATCTCTCTCTCTCTCTCTCCCTCTCCCTCTCCCTCTCCCTCTCCCTCTCCCTCTCCCTCTCCCTCTCTCTTGCTCCTAAAGTGCCTTATATAAAATAATGTGTTGGTTGGTTGGTTGGTTGGTTGGATTTATTAAGGCTGCAAATTCCAAGAAGCCTCTTGGGAAGTTTAGCAGACCAGGGGCTACACCCAGAAGAGAAATTCTATTTCTTCACAAAGAGGAAATCGAGGCCTATCGTTCTCTTGCATCATGGGCCCAAATTCTTCATTCATCATATGGACAAGAACCCAAACAAGCCTTTGCATGCTGATGTGGAACATTGGCAGGGCAGAAGAATGGCTGGCCATGGGCCATCATGCTAGACCCACTTCTGCACATTTGAGCATGCTGTGTATTGAAAGTAATGAAATAGCTATTTTTGCTCAGAAAAAAAATAGTGTTTTTTTATATTATACAGTAGATTAACCACATCAGGACAGTGGTCCAGGAACTACTCAGACTGGAGTTTAAAGCTGAATATAGCAACATTCATATGGGTCTAAATTATAACATACAACAGGAGGAGTTCTCAGTTATTTTAAGCATCCAAAAGAGGCTACTTGACTTAAAACTTGGGAAATGGCTCTTTTGATCACTTGCTGCAGCTCGTCTGTTTTTTTAAATAGTGAGTTCCTTTTTCTAAATAAAAAGAAAGAAAGAAAAAGGAAAAAGAAAACACTCTAGTCTCTCATTCACCAAAAGCAAACCTGAAGGAAACATATTTTCCCCCAGGTGGGGCAGAGGCATATATACATATTTGAGCCATTTCCTGAAAATGGGCTACATGGTACTAAAAATGGAGCAGAAGGGTCTAAGCCTGTTTGTTTATAAAAGGGAGAGAGTCGGAAAAGAAATTAGTACAAATCATTTTGAGGGGGAGGGAGCTTGCCAGTAACATCCTCTAGTTCTAGTGTAAATGCAAGCCACTGAAAGGGGCATTAAGCGGGCGATGGTATATCACACAATAAAATCTTCCCTAAACAGAGGAAAACCCCAACCACAAGTATGTCAAGTTTTGACTTGCTCAGCTTTTCCAAGTCCCCAAAACACTTTGATTGCTTTCTGTTGTTGACCATAACATTTCTCATGCTGTGTCTCAGGGTGGACCAGCTGACCCTGTTGAAAGATTGAGCATTTTGAAATGACTACTGGGAGCCCACAACTAAGTTGTTTTCGATGGCACTTAAACGCAAAGCTAACCTGCATCCAGATGTGAATGTCAGCCTTTCAAGATAGACCAGACCAGGAACCCAGGGTCGTGCAGGCCTTACAAAGCTATAGCAACAGAATCTTGCCAGGTTGAATCTATTTCCTCTCTCCCCTCTCTCATCTTGGGGAGAACTGGAGGTGGGGGGTCTTGTCTGGGACATTTTCTCAACAGTTCTGCCACAGATTTGGGTTTCTTTTATCTGATGTTGTCTTGGTAGCAGCTCTTCCTCCACTACTTCAAGGCCATTCCTTCTTCCCATTACGGTGGGATGCAACCCTGTGAACGCACAAGTCAGCCACTTGACCGTTAAGAGGAATCTCGGCAGGGTGGCCATTATAAAGAGCCGAGGTGGCGCAGTGGTTAGAGCGGGGTACTGCAGGCCACTTTAGCTGACTGTGATCCGCAGGTCAGCGGTTCAATCTCACTGGCTCAAGGTTGACTCAGCCTTCCATCCTTCCGAGGTAGGTAAAATGAGGACCCAGATTGTTGGGGGCAATATAAATATATATTGCTTACTGGTGTAAACCGCTTAGAGAGTGCTTGCACTGTGAGGTGGTATATAAATGTCACTAATAAATAAATAAATAAATAATTCATCCTCCTTTTAAAAGTGGGAAATGAAAAGGAGATGGGACTGAGAATGCTTTTGCAGGGGACAATATTATCAAGCTAGAGATGTTCCTAGGCTACCCAGGAACAAGTAGAATGGTGGGCAGCCATACGGACAGGCCTCTGGGAGACTATTTTTGGATTCTGTCAATCCAGAGCAGTCCAAGACAATGGTGGTCATTGCCAACCCCTGGCTGGCTCTGTTAGATGCCCTGCTGGGCTGTTTGTTAAGCTGCATTCCAAGCCAGTCTAACATCCAAATGCTGTTCATCATTGACAATTATATTACCCGTTCTGCTGTTTTAGGATTTGGCAATTTGGCATTGAATAAAGATTTCTCTCTCTCTCTCTCTCTTATTCAGCTGTCCAACTGTTTCACGTTCAAACCCAAGATGAAGCCGAAAGGACAAAACTCTGTATATCTTTGTGAACTTTATATTTGGATTGCAGCATTTGCACACAAGTCTATGAGGGGCAGATTAACATAATTACTTTCCTTTGTCACTTACGCCCTGCTGATATCTATGACCACGTGGCACACTTTCAATATGGTTTATTAGGAATCAGAATTTTCACAAGATAAATACTTAAAAGATTAACTCCATTCATTCATTCATTCATTCATTCATTCATTCATTCATTCATTCATTCATTCATTCATTCATTCATTCATTCAATTTCATCTCATCTAAATTGCCCATCCATGTCACAAGTTCAGCGGGGAAGGCCTTGTTGGTAGTCCCACTAGCGCCAGGTGAATGGCAGTGCCCTCATTATAAAGGGGAATGACAGCTCACCCCATAGCTCATGCTGGCTTCTTTTTTTTACCGTCGTTGAAAAAGAGGTCTTCAGCCACATGTTTAAGGGGACACCAAAACATTAAGGCCAACTGTGCTTCAAACTGTCTTTTGAAAATCACTCCCCCCCCCTTTTTTTAAATGAACTCCATTTTTAGTGTTTGTATGCATTTTTTTTAACAATTGTTGGTTTTATTGCTGGCAGTTTTATTTAACTTTCTTTTGATTGTCTTTCTTTAAACCCGTGGGTCTTCCTCAAGGAGGAAAAACAGTATAGAAAGCAAGAAATCACTATCATTATTTGTTGTGCCCCACCGAGAGTCCCCTTTGGTGAGATAGGCAGCTATAACTATTTGATTAATAAATAAAATAAATAAATTATCACTACCATGTCACAGTTTCCAATTTCCTATTGTGGGGATTCTTATGCTGCAGCAACGTTACAGATCAGCTATCTGAAAGCCACAGCAATAAATGATAATGGGAAATCTCTACAATTAATACGGTGTATATTCTGTATTAATCTGATGAAGAGGGGCTTAGTTCTGCTCTAATATTGTGTGGCATAAATCCTCTGCAATGGCCTATGTCTAAGAAGAAGATTTGAAATTGTCAGAAATGATCTACGACATATAACAGTTGTATCTTTATCACTAAGGACTGTAAGAGAAAGGTACATAAAAACTTATTTAGATTCAACCATTTCAAGCTCATGACGTAGAAACCAATTATAATGAGAGGACAGAGGATGTGAAATTCAAAACTGCAGGAGCAATATGGTTGGGATATGCTAATTATATAATTGTGGTTTATCTAAAAATAATGGCTTTTAAAACCAACTACTCAAATAATAGAAAGCTGTTTTTACAGCAATCATTTATATTGTTATAACTCTGTTATAATGATACTGTTCCAATCTCATCCTCAGTAAAAAAAAAAAAAAAAGAAAGAGATGCGAGCAATGCAAGTGCTAATTCTGTTGTTAAAGAAAAACAAAACATCTATCTTCTCCTTCGTCTTTTGTTTCCCCCTTTAAAAAAGTATCTTGTCAAAACTGAAGTTTTGTCAAAACTTTTACTTTCTGAGAGAAATCTGAAAGTGTGATTTTGATGTTTCAATGCCCAAATGATTGTTTTGACACATTTCATCAACTCATTAAATTAAAAAATGTGATTTCCTCCACCCCTCCACCACCACCATTTTGACATATCTGCTTCCAGGATTCTTTTATTACTTCAATTTGTGAAATATTTTGACATTTCATTGCACTGCAGAAATAAAACTTAATTTTCAAAGATAGTTCTTAATTGTTCAAGTGAAAGGGTGCCCACCATTAAAAACAGACCCAATGTTAAAACCATACATATATTTTAATATTTTAATAATAATATTTAATAATATTAATATATATAATATTTTAATATATGCCAGTTTGTAATGGTCCAAAAAATTTGTCCTTGCTTTATTGAACTAGAATTAACATATGACATTAAAAGAATGACAGTATATATAGGCAGCCCAAGGTAATCAAAGAATAATATTATATCACAGGCATATTTATTCATTCAATGTGTCTCATACACTGCCTTCCCTAGCATTTGCTATGTTGCTCTGATCATGCATGTTGAATTGTTTGGATTCGTTTTGTATGAGTCCTGATGGGGATCTCCATCTTATTCTAGATTACTAATTATTCTACTCATTCCCTCATTATTCACAGCTATAGCTAACAGAATAGCAGAGTTGGAAGGGACCTTAGAGGTCTTCTAGTCCAATCCCCTGCTCAAGCAAGAGACCCTATACCAGTGATGGCGAACCTTTTTTCCCTCGGGTGCCGAAAGCGCGTGCACACATGCTATCACGCACGTGCGAGTGCCCACACCCATAATTCAATGCCTGGGGAGGGCGAAAACAGCCTCCCCCGCCCCTGCAGAGGCCCTCTGGAGGCCAGAAACAGCCCATTTCCTGACTTCCGGTGGGCCCGGTAGGCCCGTTTTTCACCCTCCCCAGGCTCCAGAGGCTTCCCTGGAGCCTGGGGAGGGCGAAAATGCCCCCCTGCTTCTCCGGAGACCCTCCGGAAACCTAAAATGCCCTCCCAGAGCCTCCGTGTGAGCCAAAAATCAGCTGGCTGGCGCGCACATGCACGCTGGAGCTGAGCTGGGGCAACGGCTCGCGTGCCGGCAGATATGGCTCTGCGTGCCACCTGTGGCACGCGTGCCATAGGTTCGCCATCACTGCCCTATACTATTTCAGAAAAATAGCTGTCCAGTCACTTCTTAAAAGCCTCCAGTGATGGAGCATCCACAAATTCTGAAGGCAACCCATTCCACTGGTTAATTATTCTCACTGTTGGCTCTAGGTTGCTTCTCTCCTTGATTACTTTCCATTCTTGTCTTGCCTTCTGGAGCTTTGGAAAATAGATTGACCTCCTCTTCTTTGGGGCAGCCCCTCAAATATTGGAACACTGTTATCATGTCACCCCTAATCCTTCTTTTCAGTAGATTAGAGATTTCTAAAGCCATTCTTCATATGTTTTAGCCTCCAGGTCCCTAATCCTCTTTGTTGCTCTTCTCTGCACTCTTTCCAAAGTCTCAACATCTTTTTTATATTGTGGTGACCAAAACTGGATGCAGTATTCCAAGTGTGGTCTTACCAAGGCTTTATAAAGTGTTACTAATACTTCACGTGATCTTGATTCTATCCCTCTGTTAATGCAGCCTAGGATTGCTTGGTATTTTTGGCTAATGCCTCACACTGCTAGCTCATATTTAAGTGATTGTCCACTAGGACTCCAAGAACCTTCTCACAGCTACACTAAAGGCAAAGTTTCACTACTCTCAGTTAGTGATCTGGGTCCTTAAAACATTGTTTATCTAAAGGAACTATGAAAAAGTGAAAGGTTTGCAAGAGTAAAAACCTGTCTAATTTATGATGCCAACTACCATGTGTATTTTCAGATTATTAAGAAGTTAGACATGGGGATGTCCTCTTTCAAAATTCTTTTAGCTTTTTACTCTTGGCAAACACCCACAGATAATATTATGATTTAACACATACAGTAAGAGAAAGATTTAATAATAAGGTAGGCCAGAAGACACATTTTTTCTATTTTCTTTGGCAAGTCATATTTTCTCCAATAGGTAATTATGCAAATACTATTTGTTCTATTGTAAGTTTTAAAAAATACATAAAAATGCAAAAAATACCCCAAACTAACTACAAGCTACTGAATCAAACTATAAACAAATCAGCATGAAAAAGAATAATTAATATTAAACAGTGGCACAGTAACCATAGATTTTGCACTTTCAAAGACATATTAACTATTGATCTCTCACTTATACCGCCATATTATATTGGGTGCTACCTTTACATAGGAGCTCTGATCCATTAGCTATGGTCCTATAAGAAATGCAAAAAGAACCAATGTTATTAAAAATTCACTGAACTGTTTTTGACTATAGCTGAACCCATGCTCATACAGCAGAGGTGGGTTCCTACCGGTTCTAACCGGTTCTTTAGAACCGTTAGTAACTCGGTGATGACGCCACGGAGCAGGTTCTGTCAGTGTCTCCGTGGGTGCCGCCATCTTGGATTTTGCTTCTGTGCGTGTGCAGAAGCTATTTTTTTGATTGCTGCAAGCACACACACCACGACCCTGAGCAAACCGGCAGCAAAAGGATCCAGAACCCACCCCTGTCATACAGTATGTAGCACCACTTGCTGGAGAAACTATCAATTAATGAGACTTCCAACATCTCCAATTCTATGCACAGTAGTCTGGCCATGAAATGTATTGTTTATTCCCTTTATGAAAATACTAGATGTGTCCATTTATTCAGGTCTTCCTTTTATTAAAGGGAGGATGAGGGCTGCTTGGGCATCCCTGGACAGTATGCTGGACAGATGTGCTGGCAGGGGGATAAGTATAACTTTCTGGGCACGAAGGAAATTTCATAGACAAGCTTCCTCCCTCCAAGAGTGAGAGCTAAAGCACCAATCCCAAGCTCCGACAGATGAAGGCAGGTGAGAGAAAAGGAAGAGGAGGATAAAAAGGAAGATATTTCCCCACTGCTGCTCTACCTACCTACACTTTCAGGAGGATCACTGAGAGTAAGTAAAATGAGATTGTCCCTCTCAACAATGGGATTTCTGATTTCCTATTATTACCGGTAGCAGTTCACATACAGTTATTTTAAAATATGTCAAGTGTGGGGAGACAGTCTTGTTCTACTAATAGCTCTTCTTCTTAGTGTAGATGACCTACAACTAGCCTACAAACCCCTCAGAATCCAAATCAACCACACAGCCAGTCAGAGACAGCACTGACCCTCAACCAACCCATACAAGCACCCCCAACCAGGACTTCACCGCCCAATGACCCTTACCTGATGTAATTTCCCCATCAGAAGAACCATCACAACACTCTCACTGATGACTCACACCTGACCCATCATAAGACCCATTACAAGACCCTCACTTGACACACTCACACCTGACCCATCAAAAGACTCTCACTTGACACACCCAAACCTGAAGCCCTTATAAACAAAAGAACACTGACACTGACATCCCCTAAACCAGGGATGTCAAACTGGATTTCTTCAAGGGTCGGATCAGCATTGTAGTTCTCTGCAGGCTGGCTGGGGGGGAGAGAGACAAGATGGATGCCTCCTGCAGCACTTTGGCAGCCAAAACAGGGCATGAGGGAGGGGCATCCAGGCCGAAAATGGGTTGTGGGGGATGCCTGCGGGGGCCCCATGCCCCATTTTGGCTGCCAGAGGCACCGCAGGCCGGTCCTTTGCTATCTCCAGGCCAGCCCCACGGGCAAGATTTAAGCACCCCGCAGGCCAGATCCGGCCCACGGGCCTTGAGTTTGACACCCCTGCCCTAAACTCTGCTGAAGATATTACCTAGTTTAGTAACAAAATGTTCAGAAACCAATCAACAAGCTTGGAGAACAAACCTTCACTCTCAGTTTTTTCTTATCCTGTAGGTACATATTCACATATGCATATCTGGCCAACTTGTCCTCCAAGAACTTCCCCTCCAAGCCACCCCAGCCCAGTGACTTAGTTTAAACAGTTGCTTTCAAGTTGCTATTAGCAACCTAGAAGCTGAGAACTTGATGGATCTCAGCATTTATATGTGCAGTTTCCACATGGGAACAGATGAAGCCTTGGGGTGGAAAAGGTTCCTCCACCTGGCCTAGGAAAAGGAAACCAGAATCTTGCTAACATTTTTTTTAATACCCCCTTTTTGTTTCTAGAACCAAAGTAGTTCAAAGGCACTAAGTCAGTGAATCAGAAGTGTCTCTTCCAGAAACATCTGTTACCTATTTCCATTATGATAAACTGAACAAATGAGCTTTAATTCTAATTTTAGGGGAGGTGGAGGTTGGTTAGTTTGTATGTAAGAAAATAGTATTAACACAATTCTATTAATGAATTCTATTGTAAATTAATAACAAATGATCCAGGTTTCATTGGAAGTACAACCTGAAATGTCTTTAAAATACAGATATGAGCTGAATTATAGTTATGGATCAAATCCATCTCCATTCTGGATTTTATAAGAACCAGTGACTCAGAAATATTAGAACAGAATGAACAGTATTTGTACTAATGACCTGTCAATCCAATCCAGAAAAGAAATTTGCCTTGGGAACATAGTTTGAAAAATAATGGACTGCTAACCTTTTCAAGATTCTGACAAAATACATCTGGTTGCATTATAGAAAACTGCACTAATAAGCACAAATGAAATCCATTAAAATCAACTTAGAGTAACATAAAATATCTTAGTAAACAAACCTTTCCCCATTTACTCTAAAATCACAATATCCATACTGCAGTTTTCACTTCCTCGTCACTGGAATAATGTTTGCCTCTCAAACCTTCTTTGAAAGCCCCATGAAAGAGGGTTTGAGAGGCAAACATTATTCCAGTGACGAGGAAGTGACAACTGCAGTGAAGAAGTGGCTCAAAGAACAGTCAACAAAATTTTACGAGGCAGGGATACATGCTCTCATTCGAAGGTGGAACATTGCTATTGAGGTGACTATGTTGAGAAGTAGGGATGTGATCCACAGAGGACCAGCTTCCTTTTGATGTATGCTACATGTTCCTGTGTTGGTAATTATACCTGTCCTAAAGAAAATGGCATTACGTTTTGACTCACCCTCGTATTTCTGATGCTGCCCCAGTATCAGCTGCCTAGGAAAATTATACAATAATTTAATGGCAAAATAGTGTCAAACTTTTTTTTTCTTCAGAATGTTCCTTTTTCAAAATGTATGCCCTGGAGGAATGATTATATCCCAAAGGTTGTTTTGTTTTTGTTGTCATTTTTTTAAGAGAATATGTTAGGCTTGGTATAAAAATATTGTACAATAAGAGAAATTTCCTCACTGTTATTGGTTGAAATGTAATTAGTAAGAAGTAGACAAATTGCAATAGAAATGAGAAACTTCTCTGATTTGAAATCCAGCTGGAACTTGTGATCTGCCTCTTGCAAAATATATTCAACAATAACAAGATAACAAAGTTGTCATTAAATCAAAACCCCTATCCTATAAGATAGTTCTTTTCCCATTCTTTTCCTTAGATAAATTTTAAGTGTATGACTTGATGAAATGAAAATGAATGCATGAGGAATAGATAAGTATTGTTTCCACTCTAGGCATTGATAGCAAGCCACAATGATGTAAAAAAAAATGATGCACTATACTGATCTCATGCGATGATGTCATGGCAACTGAAGCAAGTATGTAATGTATTTGTATCATTTCCCTCTTTTTTGCATGATACACCTGTACACCTCTTGTTTTAAAGACTGGAATGACAGTAGTCAGTAGTTTATTAGTGTAAGAGAGGAATGGTATCACCTTACCAGATCTAGAGTCCAATGTTAACTACAGTATTTCTACAGTATACTCTTACAGAAATAGTCAGTGTTAGTGAGAGTACTTGAAACAAAAATAGAATTTTAGGAAGAGTAGTCATTTTTGAACACAGTTATTCTACGAAACAAAAATAGTGAGTGCTATTGCTATGGTTTACGTTCTAGTTTAATGCCGAGTATCATAGACATTCCTTTAGTTCAGTGGTTCTCAACCTTCCTAATGCCGCGCCCTGTGCCCTGCCCCCGCGCCCCCATTGCAACCCACCCCGCCCCCGCGGCCGCATGTGCAGAAGGTAAAAGAACCCAAATGGTGGTGTCCGGGTGAAGTCTCCCGATCCCTGTGAAAGCGTCGTTCGACCCCAAAGGGGTCGCGACCCCCAGGTTGAGAACCTCTGCGTTGATACAATGCTTTCTGAATATCTAAATCTACTTGGACTGATAGGAAATCCAGCTTCTTTTAGCTGTCTCTATAATTCTTAATTGGTGTTGATTAATATAGCAGATGTCATAGAGAATTAACTTGCAACTTGGTACTGCAAATGTATTTAATTCAAATTGCAATGGTGTTCTTTCTATTAGGATTTTGAAGAAAAATCAGCATGCTATATATACTGTAAAAGATTTATATTAAGACCTAGTTTTCTTTGCAATATTCTGTACTAACACTTCTGTAATATTTTTGAACAAAACACATAATGGTTCAATGCCCTATTGATATGAAGTGAAAAAAATTGTATTGAGTCAAATAATGTTAGCTGCTGCTTGTACTAATGAATAAGACTCATTGATTATGCATATAAATTATGCCCAAATCCTAGTTTAAATAACAATTGTCTTTCAGTCTTTGGCTGTAAATTCAATAAATAATTAAACATTCCTTTCTGTTACATGCATTAAAAATTCTGTACACAGAAGAGTGAGTGAATTTTGGTTACCGTATTTTTCGGAGTATAAGACGCACGGGAGTATAAGACGCACCTTAGTTTTGGGGGAGGAAAACAAGGGAAAAAAGGCCTCTGCCTCCCAGCAATTTGCTAAACAGCATGCAGCAAACAGCAAACAGTTCAGATGATATACACTGTTTGCTGTGTATTTCTGTGCATGTGTGCCTGACCCACAGAAATCGCAAAGAATTGGAGAAATGTGCATTATGGCAGTATATTAATGCCAGAAAGTTTTCTTAAATGTAATCACACTAACTCCTCCCAATTATATGAAATATAGTGTACCAAATGGGAGATATATAAGTATTTCGATTCATATTTAACCTATGTCAAATAATGCAGTGAATTTAACAAGCCAACAAACTGTTTCTTGATAGGTAATATACATAGATGAACTTCAGTGTTTGTGTGTGTATTCAAGTTGCAGAATTCATTAATTTCTAATCAGATACCTAAGTGCAGGTAGACTCAATAGGCGTATCCAAAGAAAAAGTAAAATCTTCAAGGACAGTTCATTTCTTGGCAGTATTACACAAGTGGTTCACCAACTTTCCAGTCCAACTTACAGCCTTGGGCTTCCCTGAAAGAATCCCATCCAAGTACTAACTGCTTGGTTCTCATCCCAAACAAGTTTAGCCAGATATTGCCATCTATTCAGACCCAGATGGAGAAAAGAGGAATACACCCCACGGTCATTAAAAGCACTGCTTAGATTATACTCAGATTATAGAGGAGGAGGAGGAGGAGGAGGAGGAGGAGGAGGAGGAGGAGGAGGAGGAGGAGGAGGAGGAGGAGGAGGAAAGTCAGAATGCCCACTGTGCTTTTGGTCTTCACCAATGATCCCTTATGATGAACAACATGAATCTGATATGAGATCATTTCAAATTATTGGTGCCATATATAGAGAGAGATGGATCAACATTAGCATCACCTGCTAAATGTATACTCTACAGATTAAAAGAAAAATCAAATTGAGTGAAGTACAATCTCTTCATTAAAGCATGAATTTCAAAAGTCCTTGAAATCCTATATTTTTTATCACGAGTAAGCAATTTAAGATGTCTGAATTTGCATATTTGGTACTTGCATGTAAATACAAATAAAGAATTCCTAAATGCATTATTATTTTATTTCAATCTGTATCAGATGTGCCAGGGCAGGAAAGGTAGGTAGAGTTGTTATGTGAATAGCTAACTGATGAGCTGCCATTATAAAACAAAACGTTGAAGTTTCTTGATAGTTAGAAATCATTCCTCTCCTTGAAATCAAAATTTCATCAGGTCTTAAATAAAATGACATTTTTGTCTAGACAGAAAAGGAGGTCACAACCATTTTTGTCACAAGAATCTGAATTGAAGTTGTAAGCTGGAGTTTGCAGAAATTAAGAGTCTGCTGAGAGTTGTACAATATATGCTGCTAGCTAACAATTTGGGATAGTGTTAATAGTTGTGCTGTCTGTTAATAGGAATGCCCGTGCCTCTACTTATATCATGATCTCATTCCTACTACATTCAACTTTTGTTTTTCCTAACATATACAGCTCTTGTTTCCATATAACAGAGGGACAGAACAACTCTTAACACATATAAATGTTTTTAAAATGTTCATATTTAAAAACATTTTTCATTGCAGTGGACCACATGTTACCCACTAGCATTCTACAAGTATTAGCATATCTTAAAAATTATCCATCCATGTTTCCATCTTTAGAAAACATGCTCTCGAAGTACAATAATTCAGTTATGCCATTTTGCTTATCATGCAGCTTTGTGTACATAAATTTTCAGATCTGTTCTCCTCATTGCATCATATAATCTATTATTTGGATTCTCGTCAATGAAATGGCATCATCTGCCAACAAAGTACACACAGATTCACATCTCCAGTCAAACACAACTTTAACATCACCATAAGTATTCGTTATATATTTAATTGTAATTATATTAAACCTCCAAGGAGACATCATATATCCTTGCCTTACTCCCTGATCACTATTAAACTATTCATTGAACATTCCATTTATTCACGTACATGCTTTACTTCTATCATAAAACTCTATTATCATAGTCAATTAGTAACCTTCAACTCCTTATTTGTGCAAAGCATTCCATAATTCACTTGAATATATGCTTTCTCTAAGTACAATAAGCTTTCTTTCTCAATTCATACATTTTTCTGAAGAACAAAAATCTAATCTACACATTCCTTGCTTGGCATAAAGCCACACTGTACTGCTAAAATTTTGCTCATTGCCACCTCTTGTACCCTTATGATCAGAATTCTGCCAAAGACCTTCCCAGCTACACTTAAGCAAATCCCTCTTTGTTTTTGCATTCACTCATGCTACCTATCCTTTTTAGAAGAGAACAATAATGGCATTTTTCCAGTCATCAGGCACTTCATCTACACATGAAGCAAATCAATCAGCCACTCATTAAGTGAACTGCATCCAAAATTTAATTTTTTTCCCCGTTACATCCACCTTCATAATTTCTAAACATTCTAAAAACATGCATGGGCTCATTTTCATCATTTTTTTTCTTGAGCTCCAGTATATGTAATATATTTACTTTTCTGTATATCACTATCATCCCCACACAAATCTCTATTCCTTGCATTGTTCTTTTCCTGCAATTTGATGTCAAATTGCGTCATTGCTTTTATTTTCATTTCCATTCACTCTACGGAATGTTCCTTGTTTAACTCTTTTTAATTGCTTGTATTTTTATATCTCCTTTAATATAAACTAGTTCTCATTGACCACATTCTTCTCTGTACACATATATCTTTCCCCCAGTCTTGCTTTTTGTAGCAATTACGCTTTTATGTTCATGTTCCCTTTTCCACAGCCTCTTAATCATCATCATTCCACCAAGCATCTTCTTTCATACTTCACTTTAGTATAACTCCACATTTCTCTGGAGCTCAGTAACATATTTGTTTTATAGTTTCCAAGCTGCTTTTACATCCTTTTTCCCTGTGTCCATTTTCCATTCATTCTGTTAGGAGTTTTCTAACTATTTTTATACAATGCTCAGACGTTTTCTCCCTTCCATTCTATTTCCATTCTGTTTTGTTTCACTTCTTTCCTTTCCTGCACAGTTCTCTCAAGATCCATTCCTGATACTATCAAATAATGGTTTGTCTATCCCACATTCAGAATTTCTTACCACCCTTGCAACTGCTCTTCTGGAAGTGAGAAATCATACTATTTTATGCATAAAGCAAATCATACAAAGACATCATAAATCTCCACAGTTTTTCGGAAGGAAGCTAACTGCCCAGACGGATGTGTATACTGTATATCAGTTTTTCTCAACCTTAGCCTCTTTTAAAAGTGTGGACTTCAATTCCCAGAATTCCTAAACCAGCATGGGAATGGAGAATAGGCTGGGGAATTCTGGGAATTGAAGTCCACTTTTTAAAGTGGCCAAGATTGAGAAACACTGCTATGTATGGTGGGTTCCCCGAGTCAGCTTTGCTACCTTCATAGTTAATCTGTCTCATTCCTGAATCAAAATGTAATTTGAAAAAGAAACTCACAAACATGTAGGAAATACTACCTGGAATATTTGTATGATTGTGGAACATATCATTTACCTTAACATTTTTATCCCTTGTATATGATATATGTATACATTTCTTAGTATAAAATATAGCTTATGGATATGCAGTTGATTGTCCTAAGAAATCTATAAAATTTCCTTTCTGTCACTGAAAATGAGTCAGATGGGTCTCACTATTGTGTCAATTTTTATTACATGACTCCCTATGAGCAGTTTGGGTCCAATACATTACAGGAACGATTCACCTGTAGTTTACAAGTAACTAATTGGAAGTTGAGTGAGTTCAGGATTCTGTCTGTTTTTAAATCAAAATTATTTTGGGACTTAAGCAAAGTTTTTTTTAATCTCAAAGAAAAAATGTTAAACTTACAACATAAATGAAAACTTGTTACCCAGGATATTTGCCTATAAGAACACTTTTAAAAATAATTTATTACATTGCAGTTGAACAAACAATCGTCTAAAATACCAAAGGTCATCTTGTGAGACTCAAAGAAAAAAGGAGAAGACAAATTTAACAAGCAGAAACCAACAGTGGGAAGATCATTTCTACTTAGGAACAGAACTGGCCATGTGAAAAACCTCACAGAGGATGTAAATGCAGGGTAGCCTGCTCTATGGTTTTATATTTGCTGAATCAGCTCAGTCAATCAAAACAAGTTATTGTAGTGTAGTTGTAAAGGCCTACTACAGGAAGAGACCAAAAAGACAACAACTTTCAGGCATATATTCTTTGTTAATAGAATAGAATAGAATTCTTTATTGGCCAAGTGTGATTGGACACACAAGGAATTTGTCTTTGGTGTGTATGCTCTCAGTGTACATAAAAGATACATTTGTCAAGAATGGTTGTCATAGGGTTCAAGTAAGCAATCAGGAAACAATCAATATGAATATAAATCGTAAGGATATAAGCAACAAGTTACAGTCATACAGTCATAAGTGGGAGGAGATGGGTGATAGGAACGATGAGAAAAACTAATAGTAGTAGTAATGCAGCCTAGTGAATAGTTTGACAGTGGTGAGGGAATTATTTGTTTAGCAGAGTGATGGTGTTCGGGAAAAAACTGTTCTTGTGTCTAGTTGTCTTGGTGTGCAGTGCTCTATAGCGACGTTTTGAGGGTAGGAGTTGAAGCAATTTATGTCCAGGATGTGAGGGGTCAGTAAATATTTTCACGGCCCTCTTTTTGACTCGTGCAGTATACAGGTCCTCAATGGAAGGCAGGTTGGTAGCAATTGTTTTTTCTGCAGTTCTGATTATCCTCTGAAGTCTGTGTCTGTCTTGTTGGGTTGCAGAACCAAACCAGACAGTTATAGAGGTGCAGATGACAGACTCAATAATTCCTCTGTAGAACTGGATCAGCAGCTCCTTGGGAAGTTTGAGCTGCCTGAGTTGGCGCAGAAAGAACATTCTTTGTTGTGCTTTTTTGATGACGTTTTTGATGTTAGATGACCATTTTAGGTCTTGAGATATGATGGAACCTAGAAATTTGAAGGTCTCTACTGTTGATACTGTGTTGTCTAGTATTGTAAGAGGTGGTAGGATGGGAGGGTTTCTCCTAAAGTCTACCACCATTTTGAGTGTGTTCAGTTCCAGATTGTTCCGGTCGCACCACAAGGCTAGTTGTTCAACCTCCCGTCTGTATGCGGTTTCATCGTTGTCTCGAATGAGGCCAATCACTGTTGTATCATCTGCAAACTTCAGTAGTTTAACAGATGAATCGTTTGAGATGCAGTCATTGGTATATAGAGAAAAGAGAAGTGGTGAGAGTACACAGCCTTGGGGGGCCCCTGTGCTAATTGTACAGGTATCTGATGTGATTTTGCCTAGCTTCACCTGCTGCTTCCTTTCTGTTAGGAAGCTTGTGATCCACTTACAAGTGTGTTCAGGTACTGCTAGCTGATTTAGTTTAGTTAGAAGAATGTCTGGTATGATGGTGTTTAAGTTTAACAGATTAACAGAGTCAGAAGGGACCTTGCAGGTCATCTAGTCCAACCCCCTGCCCAAGCAGGAGACCCTTACATTTCTTACCTTCATTCCATGGTTTAAATCAATTGCCCATCACTAACCAGAAAGTAAGAATAAATAACAAGGCTATTCTTTCATGCCTCTAACTGAACACCCTAGAAGAGACTTCCCTATCCTGAGAGTCTTCCAGATGAATGAGTTTCAACTAAGAGAATTCTCAGTGATAGCAACCTGGGTGGGGAATTCTGGGAGTTGCGTGACAACATGAATTTGACACCCCTGTCTTAGAGGCAGATGACTGTCCATGATTGGACTATTGTCTGTTTATTAGTGTTTAAGATATTGTTTAACAGCAAAGATTATATTAAAAGTTATGATATGACATAAACATTCTTTAGAAAAATTTAAAAGTACTTACCTGGCACCATTAAAAATGCTTAAAGGAGATATTAAGCATATAGAGAAATACTCTTAAGGAGAGTATTTCAAAACCAAGTGTTAGCATAGAAATCGCCATTTAGTATGTAGTAGGGGTGAAATTCAAAATTTTTCCCTACCAGTTCTCTGGGCATGGCAGGGGAAAGATACTGCAAAATCCCCATTCCCTCCCCACTCCAGGGAGAAGGATATTGCAAAATCTCCATTCCCACCCCACTCGAGGGCCAGCCAGAGGTGGTGTTTGCCGGTTCTCCGAACTACTCAAAATTTCCGCTACCGGTTCTCCAGAACCTGTCAGAACCTGCTGAATTTCACCCCTGATATGTAGTCACTAGACTTACCTCAGTGCCAGGGAGTTTGAAGAAAGCTCCAGTAACTACGTCTGTATGTTATCTGGGAAAAGATGCAAGTTCCAAGATGTCAAAAACCTTAAAATTAAAACCAGCACTTTTTGAGTTGGTCCCAGTAAACAAAAGAGATCTTACAAAGGTGACAAAACATTAGTACCACAGTTTGCACTCAGATCTACTTAGCAATTTTACAGCAGCAAGGAAAAAACTCAGAATATTTTATATATTTTTATTTAAGAGATTACAAAGTGTAGCCCACTTACATAGACCTTGGCTGTTACTGGTATTAACAGAATGCTGCTTCCAGAAGTCTTTGGGCTTGAATGACTTTAAGGTCCAGTTCTGAAATATTTTCTTTGAACTACACCCTGTGCTTTTACATCTAAGATCCTTTGCAGTGATTTTTCTCTTTATGTCTACTATGGGAAAAAGCTAAACATCACGCAAGATATAAAACTAATGGCATATGAAAGAAAGCTTTACTTAGGAAATATTTAGATCACAGCTGGGTAGCTTTTTGATACTAAACAAATCAACAGCCTTTATTTTAATAACACAACAACCACATACAGTAATGCCAGCTGCTTTATAATGAAGATTTTATCGATCTACTTTCATATGGGCAAACCCCAACCACCTTGCAAGCATTTTTACAACAAAATTTTCCTTTCCCCTGTTTCCAAACAAAACCTGAGTTTGGCATTCCAAAAAATACATATTGCAGATCCACAAAAGATTTTTTCCCATCCTTCCTTCCTCCTAAAACAGGTGATACTTGGGTCTCAGACCTGGGTGAAGGGACTTTGTTGAGGGTTTGAGCCTTTCCCATTTTCTATCTTGGTAGACCAGACAGTTACTGTATCTGAAAATTGGCTGCTGCTTGGCTGAAAATGACAGGAGCTGGCACGAATAAATGAAGGAGAAAATAGGTTTTGTTCTTTAGCTCTAATAGCTACCCAGGGGTTCTTGATTTCCAAGAACACTTCTAACCTTTTTCGTATCATCTCTTGTATTCAAACTTTCATCCAGCCAACTTACAGCCACCTCTGCCCTTATGCTCACAAGTACTTTCACCTGATATTCTGGAGGGAAGATGGGAGGCAGGAGATGAGGAGGGGGCAGCAATTTCATAGACACTGGGGTTTTCAAATAGTTCTGCTAATTTTGCAAAGATGCATGATAATGTTCCACATATGGCTTTATGCTTTTTAACAACAAGAAATTGAACCCACATTTTGGAGACACAAGTTTTGCTGATAGACAGCTGATAGTAACTATTGGCCTTTTGGTTTTAATTATTCTAAAAACAGCCTAGGGATCATTTACCCAGAGTTAATGGCCTTTTTAAGGAGCAAGATAAATCCACAGATGTGACAGTGAGCAGCATGGGGGTCAAAGCTACTGCAAGGGTTAGAATCAAGGTTGTCAAACATCACAGGATTGGCCTGCACGGTACAAAAATGTGTCCTTGCAGTGTCTGAAAGAGCGGATATTTGTTCTGCAAAATTATATACAACATTCACACTGGTCACACTAGTCTTTACAATACAAGATTTAATGTCCTTCCCACATGTTTTTCTACTTCCCTCCCTTCTCTTCCTGTTCCCTCAAGACATGAAGATTTTAGTCCTGGGTTTTGAGGGCTGCGTGTTTCATAATGTGAATTTAATAACGTTTTCAGAATGGAAGTGAGCAACTGCTCAGTTGCAGCTTAGCTCCAACCTTGATATGCCCCCCCCCCCACTTCTTGGACTTCCCTTTTCTATACTTGGGAAGGATAGGATAATATAAGGCTGAACTGTACAGCGTGATCTTATGCATGTTTATGCAGAAGGAAGTTCTGTTAAATTCAATAAACTTATTCTTTAGATATTGTGGATAGGATGGCGGTCTAGGTTGAGATCAACTCAATGTTCTGCCCTTTGTTATCATTGTTCCTGCTATTAGCAAACTCAGGAAATGATGGCTGACAGGAACTTAAAACAGAGATATAGACAAACCATCAGCTAAGAGGAATGAGTCTCACAAGTCCCTAATATACTGTATGCTTTTTAAAAGGAGGAACCACAATCAAAGCATCCCAATAAGGAAAGAGAATGTCTACTAGCCCTAGAATGCTGATTATTAGCCAAGAAAAAATAGTCACTGAGATAGGATATCTGAAAGGAACCATTCCCATCGAGAGGTGGAGTTGTGCACTGTCACTTTTGTTACAGGTCTAACTTGTGGCCTTTACTATGAGTTATGATGGGATTTCCTCTTTATTATAGCCAGAAAAATATGAGGGTAAGATTCTCAGAATGTGAATGAATTCGGTGGAAGCATTCAGTACATTTAAGGCATGAATTTATGATCAGAGATCTCTCTGAGGTAATGAGTTCTTGTTTTGGTGTACAACTTTTCCCTCACTTTTTCTTGCCACACTTTAGTTATCTTTTGTAGCAGCAAAACGTGAGCTCCACCCGTTATTGCCTAACTAAGATAATGAAGGTAATATTATATATCAGTCATCTATAAACAGACCATCCCCGAGATGAAACAGAAGCCCAACCAAAGTGCATAATTATCCAAAGCAGGTTCCTTTCCCTTTTCTTTTGCCTGCATGCCTCTGTTGAATCCTTTCGTTATATAAACAAATTGTCAAAGCCAATTCAAGGGCTTCAATTTCAGGAAAAGCAATTGCTGGGGTGGGGGGGGGGAAGAAAAAGTTTCAGACTTCTAAAGATGGAGAGACACAGCCATTATCTCAAAGGCCAGGTTCTCAGAAGATCAGTCCACACCAGTGTTGACAGCCTCTCCATTCAATAGACCCACAATTATAGAGAAGGGATGCTGGTAACAAGCAAGAGATGGAACTGTAGCTGGCTTGCCCTGCTCCCTAAGTTCCTCTCTTCACCTATATGAGTTTACTCTGAAACTGCTGAGGAATCTTAGTCTGATCCAGGATTGGTCCACTAGAATATTCCAGGAACATTATTCCCATTTGAAAGATCAGGTATGTCTAGATGAGAGACCCACATAAATTATCGTAAGATTTTATCCTTGTTTGTGGGCTGTAGGGATTGTGGGTTTTACCTTTTTTTGTTAAAAGCAAACACATTCTCCACACGTAGATCCCTATCAACCAAAACTCAAGAAGATACCGATAGTTCCAAGCAGGTCTAAAAGTTTAAAGTGGGTATAAGAAATATTATGAGAGCCAGTTTGGTGTAGTGGTTAAAGAACCAGGCTAAAAACCAGGAGACTCTGAATTCTAGTCCTTCTTTAGGCACAAAGTCAGTCCTTCTCTCTTAACCCTAGAAAGCAGGCAATGGCAAACCCCTTTTCAAAAACCGTTTCAAGAAAACTGCAGGGACTTGTCCAGGCAGTTTCTAGAAGTCAAAACTGGCTCAAAGGCATGCTTGCATGCATGTGTGTACACACACACACACACACACACACACACACACACACACACACACACACTATTTAAAGGGGGGAAACCCCTCACAAAGCAGCCAAGTGAAGAGCAAGCAGAGTCAGGGGACACAGAGTTTTGAACATGATGTGCCCGTGTGTTTAGTTGCTCCAGGTTCCATATTTTAACTTGCAAAAGGCAAGGGCTGCTTTGCAGCTCCACTGCATTTGGCACTTTCATTCAGGGAGAAAGAGCCTATCAATTTTGCAGAGCCTGTTCAGCCCATTATTACTTTACAGGTAGACAGTTGTCATAAGGCATTAGGCTTCAATGAATCTGACAGTGTAACTGCAGGCTAGCTCCAGGCTCAGCAGCTTGGGAAGCTCCTACGACTTACAGGGCCAGGCCAGAGTCTTTCATCCAGTGGGTCCCCAAAGGAGGACAAAAATGCTGCCTTTTAACATACACAAGCACAGGCCTTTGCCCAGCAGCTGGCCCAAAAGAGGGTGAAGTGTCCCCCTTCCAAATCATAACCCAGAATCATTTCTTATTAATACCATGTTGATAAGAAATATATGGAAATGGTTAGGTGCCTCAGATTTTATACTGTAATGTAGCTTTCTTAACACAGGGCTGAATACCTCACATGGTCCATTGAGGGAACTTGCATGGTGGCTGGCAAAACAAAACAAAACATGTTTTAGCTACCCTATGGTATCTCCTGCTTCTTACTCAAGGTGGTTTCCTAGCAGGATTTGTTGATGGTAGCAAGAACACGTTTGAAATAGATCTGGGGTTAAGAAGACAAGGATATGTGGACACCTTAAATGCAGATGAAAACAGAATGGCATCTATAGCTGTGACACTGCCTGCATCGGGAGATGGCATCCCTTCTGAGTGGGGCTTTAAAATACTAAGACCAACCAGCAAACAAGACAATGGCAACCCCTGTTTTTAGGGCATGTGATCCCAGGTTCCTCCCTGTCTAGGAATATGGCAGCATATCTCTCTCTCTCTCTCTCTCTCTCTCTCTCTCTCTCTCTCTCTCTCTCTCTCTCTCTCTCTCTCTCTCTCTCTCTCTCTCTCTCTCTCTCCCTCCCTCCCTCCCTCCCTCCCTCTCTCTCTCTCCCTCCCTCCCTCCCCCTCTCTCTGTCTTTCTCTCTGTGTCACTCTTTCTCTCTTTCTCTTTTGCTCTCTTTTAAATCCCTTCAAAATCCAAAATTGTGATTTCAACAAGCCAAACAAATGACAAAACTGAAGTCAGATATAAAAACTACCAATATATAGATTCCAGTGTGACAGTTATTCATTGCACATATCAGCAAACAGAGAATGCCCTGGTGATAGGACTTGCCATACCTGGGTTACAAAAATCCAGTTGGCCACTAGATGACAACAATACAGAAGTCTGGAGCTCTAACGCTATCCATAACCCATTAGAGGGGCCTCTCATGATCAGAGTCGTTGCTCTTTCAACATCAGCAGAAAAGAAAACTAAATCAGAGGATCTATCAAATGCCTAATAGAGGACTATATTCCCCATAACAAATTCCCCAATGCCTACCCTGAGATGCAAAGTCTTAAATATGTTGATAGTGTATTGGTGTAGTCCAGTTCATGGGGCTTACTTCCTCTTTACAGCACTTCTGCCAAGTTCTGTTCATTTCTTGTGCTTTAAAGTGGCTTCAATCCACCAGTCTTTTAATAAGTCATTTCCTGAACTCCCGCCTGATTAAAAAAAAGAAAAGAAATTAAAGGAAGGGTAGTTGAGAGAAGCAGTAGCCTCTTTTTTAAAACACACCAGATGGGAAGACCTTTATTAAAATCATCTTGCTAACTCTGTGAACTCATTCTAATGATTGCGGTTATTGAATTTAGTCCTTATTTTCCTGTTTTGTGAGGGCATTGTTAACTGTCGCATCCCATCACCAGCCCAATCTTTAAAAGAGAAGAGAAACAACATATGGAATGCTGGATCCTCATGGTTTTGTAGAAACATAGCCTGCATTTTTGTAACAAGTAGAGGTTTAAATGACTTCAATTCCAGATAAAATGGCTAGTGTGGAACCAGGCCAAGAAAAGGCAGTGATAATTTATTTATTTATATTTCATATTTCTTAACTGCCCCTCTCTTACAAGTTGAACAAATTAAAAACAGTGTCGTTAAAAATAGCACCATTTAGATTACTGTAACAGCAATGCTATGAGTGAGGAAATGGTATTTAACTGAAAATAATCAAAAGTTTTCAATAAGAACTAAGGCTAGTTTTCACAGACTCTCTCTCTCTCTCTCTCTCTCTCTCTCTGTGTGTGTGTGTGTGTGTGTGTGTGAGAGAGAGAGAGAGAGAGAGAGAGAGAGACAGAGACAGAGACAGAGACAGAGACAGAGACAGAGAGAATGGCAGCCAGAAACATGTAAACAAAGTCCTAACCTTTTTTATATGTATCACATAAGAGATGTAAAAAAGAGGCAAGTCTTTGATTGTGGCACTGCAGCTACTGCTTTCATTTTTTGAAACCTCCATGATGTCTCTGCTGATTTTCACTTGCTCTTAGTTCAATACTTCCAATGGAGGGCTCTCTGGATGTGTTGGACTCAATGCCCAAAAATTCTTGTCAGCAAGGCCAGCAGAGTCCAAGCTTCTAGAGCAGTGATGGCGAACCTTTTTTTCTTCGGGTGCCGAAATAGTGCACGCACGCGCTATCGCACACCCGTGCGTGCCCACACCCATAATTCAAAGCCCCCCACTTGCCCCACCCCCCTGCACATATGTGCGTGACCCCCATTTCCCGACTTCCAGTGGGCCCAGTAGGCCCGTTTTTTGCCCTCCCTAGGCTCCAGAGGCTTTCTCGGAGCTTGGGGAGGGCAAAAATGCTCTCCCCCGCCACCCCAGAGGCCCTCTGGAGGCCAAAATCGCCTCCCAGAGCCTCCGCATGAGCCAAAACTCAGCTGGCGGGCACGCACATGCGCGCTGGAGCTGAGCTAGGGCAACGGCTCGTGTGCCGGCAGATATGGCTCCGCGTGCCACCTGTGGCACCCATGCCATAGGTTCGCCATCACTGTTCTAGAGGATGCTCTCGTGGGAAAAGCTCTGTTACATGCTGCCCATCTTCTTAAATGCACACACACTCTCACGAACATTCACCCTTTGTCTGAGGGGCCGTTTAAATCAGACTTGACTTCTAGCAACTGCCTCGATAAGGCCCTGCAGTTTGTTTGGTAGCATTTTTGAAGCAGCTTGCCCTTGTCTTCTTCCTGGGGCTGAGAGAGAGGCCTAAGGTCACCCAGATGCCCTCCTGCCTAAGGCAGGACTGGAACTGACAGGCTTGCAGCTTTTAGCTTAGGGCCTTTAGCCACCAAACTGTCAGCCAACCAAACTGTCTCCTGCATTCCCCCTACTGTCCTCATTTTTTTCTAGATTCATCTGTTCTGCCTTCACATTGCAGGAGCTGGTTTACAAAGAGACCACCAGCAATAAAAGCCAGGGCTGGTTCAGAGCTTAGGTCTGAAGGTATTTAGATAGAACAATAATTGCCTAGGGATGTGGTTTGCTCTGAAGCAAACTAAAGACTGTATTTAAATGTCCCAAATTCCTAGTGACGCTAATAATTGCAACCTTGCCTCAATAAAATGCACAAATAATGTGACTGAAATCTTTCCAATCAAAAGGTATTATTTTGGGTTTAAAAACAGATTCAATACTCCATATTTAGAAGGAAGCCATCTGGGTGTGTCTACCTCTATTTCAAGACAACTGCTAAAATATACTGGAAATTTGGTCAAGTGCTTCTTTCTTTTAACTTTTTATTGCAGGGTTGATATAATCTGAATACAGTTCACTCACTGTGACCATTATCTACACACACATTCTTTTTTTTATCAAACTTTCTGGAAGGATGCGAATTAAAATGTGGTGTCCATGTGTATCTTTGCAGTTGGGGTATTTTATTAGGAACCTCATTGTTTATACCCTGGGGAAGGATTTCTGCAACTTAACTGAAACCTACTACAAGATGTAAACACTTAGCTATGACAATTTCAGGTAGTGGTCTCAGGAATGGAGATTTCCTTCATGAAATGTTGGATTTTTTTTCTCTTTTATAGCATGACTTCACAGTGAATAATGCCTTCTAGCTTTCACCTTCAATTCAGAGATCTTCCTTAATAGGTGGAAAGTTGTCTTCTTATCAGAATTTATTTTATTTTATTTATTATTTTATTATTTTATTTTTTTTAGATAATTTATATAGCTCCTTGATGGTTTGCCAAATAGCAATAGCACTTAGACTTATATACCACTTCATAGTGTTTTTACAGCCCTCTCTAAGCAGTTTACAGAGTTCAGCATATTTCCCCCAACAATCTGGGTCCTCATTTTACCCACCTCAGAAGGATGGAAGGCTGAGTCAACCTTGAGCTGGTGAGATTTGAACTGCTGAACTGCAGCTAGCAGTCAGCTGAAGTAGCCTGCAGTATTGCACTCTAACCACTGTGCCACCTCGGCTCAGTATCACCAAGGATGATACCGTGCTAGGGAATTGCCCTGCCAACTGAACTGACTTTCCCATTGCTTGGCAAGTTGCTGGGAGAACACCAAAATGGTGGAAGGCAGCATACCTAAGCACCATCCGCCCTTGTGTTAATTGCTAGAATCACAAGGAATTATCTCCTATGTTTATTCAAAGCAAGCAAGCCTGAGACTCAAAGTGCTAGTTATAGATACTTAAATTAGGATTGATGGAAACAATTGTCAATTCAGAGTGAGAGCAAGAAACAATATCTGCACTCTGGTTTGATTTTGTGGTTTATTTATTTATTTGTTTGTTTGTTCATTCATTCATTCATTCATTCATTCATTCATTTATATTTATTTATTTATTTATTTATTTATTTGTTTGTTTGTTTGTTTGTTTGTGAGATTTATATACTGCCTCACAGTGCAAGCACTCTCTAAGCAGTTTACACCAGTAAGCAATGTATATTTATATTGCCCCCAACAATCTGGGTCCTCATTTTACCTACCTCGGAAGGATGGAAGGCTGAGTCAACCTTGAGCTGGTGAGATTTGAACCACTGACCTGCGGATCACAGTCAGCTAAAGTGGCCTGCAGTACCCCACTCTAACCGCTGCGCCACCTCGGCTTTCAGTTTCAAGAAAGAAAACTTTTTGGAGACAATAAACAATAAAGATCAATTTGAGTTCTAGTTCTACCTGAATCAATCCATAACAGAAGAAATGCTCAATCATCCATGAAGTGGAAGGATAGCCCCTGCAGCCAGGAGATTTCTCTACTTATCAAGGCACTCTGAAGAATATAGAAGAGACTTGATCTTCTAGGCTTCTAAATCACGTAAAAAGCATGTATGAATAAAAAATATTTCTTCCTTCCAAAGTTGTCCTCCAGCTTACAGGGAGCAAAGTGAACATCCCACTTATCCCAGAGTGATTAAAGATAATTGACTCAAGCTTATCTGCAGGTACAACATAGAGAGCCCTGGCAAAAAGTATTCCAATCTGAAGAAACCTGCCTATGGTTTGCTTCCCCTGTACTGGCAGATCATATTCTGGACAGGGGGGAGAACTGCACTGTGGCCATAGCACCAGGGACACAATACGATAGATAAGAGGAGTTGTCTCTGCATTTTGTTTACTGCAGGAACCAAATATTGTAGGATTTCCACACATTCTTAGGGCAGAGTTGAGGAGAGAAAGTGGTTTCATTTAATTGGAAGGAAGGTGATGGACAGAAGGAAAGTATGAAAATGATTTGTGATTCTCCACTTAATTTCTTCTAAATTATACTCAATGCTATCTTGAAGTTAAGCAATGGGTGTAATTTGTTACTGCTCTTAATAAAAAGCAGATCTAAGACATATTTATTGGCACAGGTGTTTCAGTGCAGGACCATGGTTGTATGCCAATATTATTACCCCAGGCGTTAGATTTCCTCTTTCTCAGTGTGAAGTTATGTTAATTTTTTAATCCATTAGGAATTTTAAATCCTGACAAGTAAACCACTCATTTCTCTGGGGTTTAAGTTTTGTATTTATATTCTCATCGAATAATTCAAGCCATTGTGGTTTTTCTGTTCTCATCATGAAACTCTGCAGAATATCAATATTTATTGGTTATTGGTTTTGAGACCAATAGACCAGAGAGCTTTCCCTGTCTATCCTGGCCTGTCTGTGGGAAAGGTGGTTTTTTAGTCTTATACAGAGCAATCCCAATTGAGTCCCCAAGCATATCCTATTCTATTTCCCGATATCATTGGTAGCAAGATGGACCATGATCATTGTCTCTTCCCCAGCAATATTTATTATGTTTCTAGAATGGTAGAGCAATTCATATTCAATTTTGTACTAGGCATGTGATCTCCATGTGATCTATATATTATAAATGCACCTGTCTCTGTTTCTAATGACCAAATAACACATGATCAAAAACCCTCTACCCCACAGAGGTATCATCAGTATGGAAGATACGTGTTTATTGCCCAAGGATTGAATTCTTGTTATGAGAATATCTCACTTTTCCTTGAATGATGTTTTCCCTTTCCAAGGCAACAAGAGAGTTGTAATCCTGAGACTGAGATGAAGCTATCATATCCTGAAGGATCTCTTTTTTTAAAAAAAATATTTTATTAAGTTATTTACATTTAAAAACAAGGAAAAAACATATATACAAAAAATAAACAAAACAATACAATTCAATGCAATACAATTACACTACATAACTCTAGGGTTATAATACAGCAATTTATATCGACAGTAAATCCATGCTTATATAATCATGTAATCCTGAAGGATCTCATCTGCACACTTACGTGTTCTATAGTTCTTAGATTCACTGAACACAAAATAATTTTTCACTAAGTAAAGAAACAAAATATTGTATTGCATATCTCATAAGGTGAGGGACGGTAGTTTTCAGGCTTCTAGAGTTCATATGATGAGGATGATTTTCTAGCTATAGAAGTTCTATGCAAGGATGAAATGGTGGCTAAAGGAGCAAAAACAGTCATCTATGATCCCCTTGAGTCCTACAGTGAGATGACTTGCATATCTAGAAATATAAATCCACATTAAAGTGACTAAAAACAATAATTCTTAGAGCCTTCTTTAGAGCTGATAATTGTTACTATTAAATCAATAGTTATTGAAAGATTGCTGATTTACACTGTCACCCAAATGTCTAATTATCTTGTGCTCATCATTGTCTTAACCTTTCAGCTTATCCTCTAAGTAAACCACAGGGAAATATGGGATCATTCCAATTCTATTTGCTAAATTTTATTTATTTATTTTATTTATTTAGAAGATTTATATCTCAGTGACTCTGGGCAGCTTACAAACAATAAAAAACCCAATGTATAAAAAAATTAAAAATTGTAATGCCCCCCTCACCCACCCAACCACCCCCGGCAACAACACATAAATATTGTCAAATGGTCATCAATATGTTAACATCTTCAAATTTGAAAATGCCTTCGACAAAACATGATTTTAAAAAATACATATGATTATATGCAAGAGCAGGAAGTACAACATAATTCATGTTACAGTGATATATGATTAGTGGAAACTCAGCAGGAGACTGCATCTCATAATGGAAATTTATTAATGCAAGAGTATGCTGTGTAGTATTTTTTTTAAATACAAAAAGGATTGCAGAAAACTTAGAAAGCAGTCTTGTATAGAGCCAGAGATTAGGACTTTAAATGGAAGTGGAAAATATTCAGCTATCTAACTTTAAAGACTGATATAAATTCTAGAATTCCTCAAATTAGTTTCAAAGTTTTCAAATGCTCATTCTAATTTTATGGCAACATAGTAAACTGTCTTACTTCTAATTACTCCATAGAAGTAGTTCTCTAAAGTTTCAGACATGCCTACAAGTTATCAAATGTGAATTTGTATCTGAAATTATCTAATTTGTCATTTTCAAATTAAAGTGTACCATTTCTGGAGTTAACGCGCACACACAAACACACACACACACACAAAAATACAGGTAGTCATCGTTTTGTTACATCATTACAAAGTTACTTTTTCATCACTGTTGTAACTGTGATGAGTGCTGTACAAGAATCGTTTGAAACGAGATGGGCGGCAATTAAATAAAAATAAATAAATAAATGAGGGCTATTTGTATGCAATAAGTTGTGCATATTTCTGAAAATCACGTACATAAAAATATGAATCCATATGAGTATTAATATATAATTTTTTTAGCAAAATCTTTATCTTTTAGGCAAACAAAAACACATATTTGGGAGAAAATGTGCCCTCATATTTATAGAATTTTAGTATAATCTTTTTTTAAAGAAAGAAATCTCAAAGTGAATGTAGTGAACGGGCTGAGTCAGACTTATAAATGGAAAAATAATTAGCAATAAATGCAAAAAATGCAAAATAGAAAAATGAAAATGATAGGTTTGGCCTGAGACTTTTGCATACAAAGTATGAGACAAGGTACAAAGGCCTAAATTATGTATTTAAGGATTATTTTTTAAAAGACGGAATACTTTTAGTCTGTTGCAATTAGACTGGTTTCCACATGTTTCTGCCCTGCTCAGTTGGAATCAGTTAAAAAAAATCATTATTGGTTGACTTTTCATTTCAGTCTTTATGTCATCTCTCTACTGCTTTTTGTTTTGTGTTTGGTTTATTAACAATCAACATTTTTTTAAAAAGCTATTAGTAACCAGTGCAGCCCCACATTTTCTCCTCAGGTTCCCTTTATGGCAGAAGGAAAAGCAACATCTCATTTCAAATGACACCCCCCCCCACTCCACTCCCCCAAGATGGAGGAAGGGAAAGATTGCTTAGGGAGGTTCCGAACGCAGAAGGGATGTCAGGAAATGGACTTTCACCAAAGTTAGAGCCAAGGCCATCAGCTGACCCTTCTTGAACTGGCAAGTGAATGAGGTGATAATGAAGCTTTCTTATGTTATGTTCTTGGCTATTATTTGTTTATAAAAGAAGCCAGCGGGGAAGAAGGAAGTAATTAATTAGTTATTTGTTTATTTCATTTGATGCACTTTCAATTACAGACATTTCTCAGCAGTTTATAAAACAGAAAATAGATCCTTCTTTCTTTTGTTTGAAGGATCTACAAATGGTTATTATGAGATAGTTTGCATTTCTGGATAAGCTCTTAAACAGTGTTTTTAACTATCTGAAAACCTTTCTTTAGGGTTGTGATGTCTTTTACAAGCTGAACAGATGAAAATCAAAGTAAAGCCCCAGTGAGTTCAAACACAAGTTTGTACTTGTGTTGATACTAAACAAACTAGGAAAAGCGAGCAATGGATCTTTTCCAAGCTCTTTAGTAGGAGCAGCCTACTAAAGAGGTATCTGTATTTTTCTTCTGTGTATCAAAGCAACGTGTTATATCCTTGTGTGCATTTAATGCTTTTGCCTCCCCTCATGTTTTGTTTGTATGTATATGTATACTGAGAAGTACTCACATGCTGCATATGATAAATATACATTTCATTGAGCCTTGGATCAATACAAACCAATTAGTTACATCTGAAGAACTTTAAAAACTGATGGTACACACCAGGGGTGGGTTCCTCCCAGTTTGGACCGGATCGCCCAAACCGGTAGCGACCCGCTGGTGACGTCACTGTCGGTGCCGTTTCATGCGCACCGCCATCTTTTTTTGGCCTTTGTGTGAATTTTTCCCCTTCTGCGGATTGAAAAAGGGCCCACCCGCCCATGGGTGAATTCTGACTTTTATTTCTTTGCCCGAAGCACAGCTGATGAGCTCCTCAGCTGTGTTTTGGGCTAATTCCTGCTTCTGAGCATGCGCGGAAGCCAAATCGGGCGAGGGGACACGAAACATCGCCATGCGAATCAGTGGCAAAGGTAAGTGGAACCCACCCCTGGTACACACTACATTCTATAGCATGTCACCAATAACATACTAGCTTGCTTACCATTGGCTATTTCATAAGATAGAGCAAAAAACTACTTCCATGATACTGATGAAGCTGTCAAAAATGTATATAGAACTATCAAACCAGTGTCAGAAAGAAGAGGGAGCTTTTTAATCATGCATGGAAGACTTGTGAAAAAGTGAAGAGATTTTGGGTGCACACTTATATAACAATGCCAAAGATACTGCAGATTAATATTGCGATGAAGCTGGTACTATTTCTATTGAGTTTAATGGATGCTAATTGGAAAAAGAAATCTGGGAAACTAGTATTGTACCGATACAGGGGAATATTTGTAGCTCAGGATTGAAATTAGGGGGTCTTGATGCTCTCTGATCTTGGTTGTTTTCTTGCAAATGTTTCTTTACCCAAACTAGGTAATGTCATTAGTGTTGGTGACGTTGCCTACTTTAGGTAGTAAAACATCTGCAAGAAAACAACTAACTTCAGAGAGTACCAAGCACCTCTCAACTAGTGTTGTATATGGTAAAGATGGGGAAATAATGAAATATTCATTGCAGAAAACTGGATTATAAATTGACAGTGCTTGTGGAAAACCAGTCTGGTCAGGGGAAAAACAATACAAGTTTTATGAAAGACTGGAAACCTTGTATGGATTTTAGGTTGAAAGAAGAAAATGCTGAACTGATGATTTATGGGTTTGGGGATTTTAAAAGGGGGTTAAAGAGAAAGGATGAAGAGTAAAGAAAGCTTTATTTGATGGAAAGCAGGGCAGAAGTCATACATCTATGTTTTCTTAATCTTACTGTTTTCTATTTTCTTCTAATTTTGATGGTGTGTGTGTGGGAGAGGGTGGGAGGGAGGGAGGGAGGGAGAGGGAGAGGGAGGGGGAGAGAGAGAGAGAGAGAGAGAGAGAGAGAGAGAGAGAGAGAGAGAGAGAGAGAGAGAGAGAGAGAGAGAGAGAGAGAGATGTTTGAAGAAATGTCATCCAAAGGATTTTGCACAGTGTAGGATAGACATACTGTCCTAATGAGATCCTGCATAATAAAGTTTATAACTGTCCCAGAGCAATAATTACTGCTATCAACTTCTAAAATTTCTGAAAAGGTTCAGATTAAAACCAGAGGTTAATTTCTTAGAACAGGACTGGGGTGGGATGAGGGTGGGCAGGTTTATTTTAATATAAATTGGAAAGAAGAGATGGAGCCAAAGGAACAATTCTAACAATATGCTGTTTAAAGACAGTGTATAAGCTACAGTAAATTGAACTGGTAGTTAAAAGGCAAATATTCATCATTGGTCTGACTATCCAATCTTGGGATGAAGATACCTATAGGCCAGAAATTCTCTGTGTTACAATAACTATCAAGCAAGGGTGGATTCTAACTTACCTCACTTATATGTTATATATATATTAATGTTATATATATGTAACATTTTATATTATGTTATATATATATATGTATGTGTGTGTATATATATATATATATATATATATATATATATATATATATATATATATATATATATATATATATATATATATATATATATAAATGTTATATATATGTAACATTTTTTGCTGATAAATGAAAATGAAGGGAGACTATTATAGATCTATTTCGAGCTATTTAGCTCTCATCAGATAGCCATACCCTTACTGGGATTTGAACCTGGGCAGTCTGCCTTATATATATAAGCAGTGAAATCTACTTACCACCGTCACGCGTGCTTTTTCACCCTCTGCGCTTGCGCAGAAGGCTTTGCGCATGCACAGAGGGTTAAAAACAAGAAAATTGTGACGTCCAGGTGGGTAGGCGGAGCCATGCACTGCCACCTCTACCGGACGCCCGAACCGGCCCGAACCGGTAGCATTTCACCCCTGATATATATATATATATATATATATATATATATATATATATATATATATATATATATATATATATATATATATATATATATATATATATATATATATATATATATATATATATATATATATATATATATATATATATATATATATATATATATATATATATATATATATATACATATATACATACATACATACATACATACATACATACATACATACATACATACATACACACACACACACACACACACACACACACACACACACACACACACACACACACACACACACATATATATATATATATATATATATATATATATATATATATATACACACACATATATATATATACACACACACACGTGTGTGTGTACACATACATATATACATATGTTAATCACAGTCCATTTTGAATACATAGCAGAAAAATGAGTCTTGAGAGTTAAAAAGGTTGATACTATATGGTACAAAGCTATTACAGAATTTAGTTGTTCTGCTTTGGATACCATGAACCCTCCTCCCAGAAGGTAACAAAGAAAACCTGTCATGGAAAGGATGTGTCCCTGACAATACTGTGGACCCTGCTGAAACAGCACTTAGCTGCTAAGTCCTGGATAGAAGGAAGTGAACATCCAATAATCTTTTCTGCCATCCTCACCACTCTCTGCACAGCCTTCCTGTCCGAAACAGTAATACTTCCAAACCACACAGTAATACAATATGACCAGATGCTTTCAATCCCCCTTCTGTAGAAAGTGGTAAGGACAGGGGAAGGAAGATGTGCTTTCCTCATACAATGCAGAAAATGCAGGCACTGCTATGCCCTCTTCACCAGTGCTTACCGGCTGTACATCCAGAAATTTGATACTACTAACCATCTCCACAGTTAAATCATTAATACACAGAGATGTATGGCTGTGGCTGCCTTTTCTGAAATCCACAATTTTTTTCTGACAAAAAGGCAGATTTTCAGAGTCTTCTATGGAGGCAAAGGCCTAAATGTACTGTAGCAGTTGCCCAGCTCCAAGAGGGATGTGCTGTAACTGTCAGCACAAAGATCAGATGTAGATGGCCCTTATAGTGGGCCATCTTGTGTGATCCACCAAAAAGCTTTCCTTGCCTGAATCCTGTTGAAATTAGGGCAAGAGGCTCAGAAAAGTGTGTGTGTGTGTGTGTATGTGTGTGTGTGTGTGTGTGCCCGCACCATATAGATTTTTCTTCTCCACAAGATGACAGCTTTTAAAAGATACTTTGAAAGAAGATTAAAGGGGAAAATAGCTTTTGACATTATAGAACTGAAGTTATTTAGATGCATTCAAACGTTTTATTTCAAGAATTTCTATTATCTGATTATGATCAGGGGGAAAATGAAGCCAATCATCCAGAAAATAAAGAGGAAGAACCATACAATATACTGTTTACTTTAAATGTTTCAAGCATGCCATCCATGCTAGAAAAATATAAATAAATCAGAAAGTAATTTTAGAACAATAATTTTGCATTGTTATGAGCAAGGAAAGTAACTCCTCTGATTAAGGAAAAGCTGTTTATTTTTATTTTTTATCCCACACTACTTGGGTCCATCTTACCATGCATTTATCATGGTGAATGTCTCACACTTCATGTCTCATAACCTTACCCATTACTTGAAGAAAGCTGAGTACTGACCGGAGGTCATAAGCAGAATCTTAACATGCATCACACACCCATTATCATGTCTCTTGCTTTAGATATTTTTTCCAAAGGAAACGAGAATTTCAGAGACTCATGGAGAGAACGGGGTTCCCTTTATTTAATGTTTTGGTTTGTGTATACATTGTGTTCTTTATCTGTAGTGGTTGCAGCCTCCCTAGTTTCCAACATTGTCATTAAACAATAGCACTCTTTTCACTGCAGGGGCTTGGCCTAGATATATGATGAGAAAATTGGGAGAAAGCCTCTATCCAAATTCTATACTCCCAAATTGGATGGAGAATTTTAAGAGGCTGTTAATACCCAGCTTTTGAGCAAGTTAAAAAAAATGTAAAACCCATGTACTTTGCATTTGTGAGTCACAAAACATACAATATGATTTATTCAGGCCAAGTGAATCCATCAATATGTCCAATTTAATATTGTCAGTAAACTCTAGATCAGGGGTGTCAAACTCGATTTCATTGAGGGCCGCATCAGAGTTGTGTTTGATCTTGGAGGGCTGGAGTAGATGTGGCCAGGATGGGCATGGCCAGCTCAACATCACTCATGTTGGGGGCGCTTTGGGGGCCCAAATGCTCTGCCAGCAAAAACAGGATCCCGAGCTCCATTTTCGCCTGCGACTGTCTCCTATAACTCTCTGCCAGCGAAAACAGAGCCCTCGCGAGCTCCATTTCCCTGGCAGAGGCACAGTGGGTCGGTCCTTCGCTGTTTCCAGGGTGACCCCGCGGGCCAAATCTAAGCACTCCATGGGCCGGATCCAGCCTCTGGGCCTTGAGTTTGACACCCCTGCTCTAGATTAAAAACAGCAAGGCAGGATTTGGGGCAGGAGCCTCTTTACATGGAGATACAGTGGTTGACTCAAGGAGGCTTCTCAATGACATGCGTCTGCTCTGCCTTGCACGTCTTCTTCTACTCCGCTCTGACAATCTCAAGTCTTTTCAAGTGAAATGATGGAACGTATTGGGTACCTCTCAGGTTAATATGTGGAACACAGTTATTCTTTCTTCAGTGGTGATAGTTTTCAGTTCCAAACAATACCAAAATGCATGCAAAAATGTTTCTTTAAATTAAAATGCAAACACAAAGTTCTATTTTTGCATGTAAAAAAAGAGATATTTTTAAAATGTACATATGGTAAGTGTAAATGGGGCAAATGGAATATAAGAAAGCAAAGTATAAGCAAAACTGCTGAGATTAGAAAGAGCCTGGTTAGTTTGTCTGAGGGGGCTAGCATCATGGTGGTGTCCCTTAGATAGTACCTACAAAATGTCAAAAATAATTATTTATTTTTAATTTAGAAAGAAATGGGCACAATCTCAGTCAGTTGTCCAGATCTCATTAAATAATGGCATCCTTACTAAAAATCAATAAGTGGGAGGTGGGGTAATGGATTGGTGGGTTTTCTGTAAATCTTGGTAAGTTACTATGAGATTCTGTGAATCATGGTAAGTGTGAGATGGGTGGCTATATAAACCATATAAATAAATAAAATCTCATCTCTGGAATATACTGCAGTGGGCAGCTATAATCAATTTAATGAAATAAATAAAATAATAAACTTCTCCAACAACTATTTTCATAGGGCATTTCTGTTGATCTAATCATGGTTTGTTGGTTGGTTGGTTTTAATATTGAACAGAAGACTGGCTTTTTCATTCTCTTCTTTCATCTTTAACAAATGAGTGAGTTAAATTTTCCTCACTTCTAGCCATTCAAGGAATGTCATCAACATATCTAAAAATTTCTGATGTTTCTCCCAACAATTTTAATTCCAATGATTATTCTAGTCCAGCATTTCTCAGGTTAGACTCTGCATATACGGTAAATTAAATATGACAATATACAACTTTGGTGCATTTGTTTATTAGTTTGGAATTCCATATTCCATTCTCTTGTATCCTAGACATATTAGTTTTTCAATAGACAGATAAGATGTCCTAAACACCCATTTTTAAAGGCTTATTCACAATTTGTTGTGATCTATGTAGTCAGAAGACATTATACTGTATAACAATAAAGCAAAGACAGACATCATTTTTTATTTTTCCTAACTTTTTCCATAATCCATCAAAAGTTAGCAGTCTAATCATAGGTACCCTTGTCTCTCCTAACAAGATGTTCTTGTTTCATCCTTTGTCCAAGTTTAGATTGCAATATCTTGAACATTATTTTGATAGCATGTGAGATACCTACAATTATTTAACAATTAGAGCACTGCCCTTTTCATACTGGAATTATGTAAATTGAATTTTTCCAGATCCTTGAACATGGGGGTTGGAAGAATCCAGTTCAAGAGGATGGGTTATCTTCTATCTCACACATCACAGTTTGTGATTACAGTATTTGAAGTAACACATTTTCCTATATGCTTCTACAAGTATCTTAGATCAATGTCAGAGGTGGTGGGAGAAATGTACTTTCAGACTTTCAAGATGCTTCTTGGATGAAAAGAGAAATGTCTTCAAGGAAAAACAAAGAAAGTCCAGTTGCCTCTTGAAGATCACCTTTGGTCATTCAGCCATGACCTGGATGACTGAGAATCTCCATAGACATTCTTATCTGACCGTTTCCTAGGCAGCATCTCTTTGTCTCATCTCCCAAGGTCTTTCCCACCTACTGTTACAGTGATGTCCCCCATTCTGGAATGGCCTAATCAGATGGGCATACCTGGAACAAACTTTGTGCTCTATTTCACACTAGATCAAAATTAGTCTTCTCAGCTATTTAATGTATTCTTATTGCCATAGTGGAGTTTTTCATTTATTTTTGTCTCAGTTTTTATTATTGCTAAATTTTATGATTGGTGTGTTCTGTTGATAGAAAAAAATCTATCTATGGGGTTACTAAGAGCTAACACCGTCTTGACAGCACATAATCATCAATCAATTGATCCATCCATCAATCAATCTGTTGGTATCCATTTATAAGAACTGTTTTAATGTTTGTTTTTTAAAAAGATAACTTCAGCACTTTCAAGCTGTTATAAGAAAACACTAATTTGAAGGACAGCATACTGTGTATATTTTAAAAATGAATGAATGAGTGAGTGAATGAGAGTTATTTGGTGAAATAAAAACCTTACCAAAGTAAAAAGTCCATTTGAAATGTATAAAGAATGTTCCTTCAGCATCAAGGTTTCATTAGCCTCAGGTCACTTGAAATTTGTCTAGTTAAGGTATTTGGAAAGCCAAAAACCAATTAGCTGAATGGATTCTACTGTTCATAAGATTTTCTGTTTATTAAACTTCCAAGAGAAGCAGGTTAATTTCTAAATCTATTCCCTAATATTTTCCCTGCCTTGTTTTTTTATTTTCTTTTTCTTTTCTTTCTTTTCTTTCTTTTCTTTCTTTTCTTTCTTTTCTTTCTTTTCTTTCTTTTCTTTCTTTTCTTTCTTTTCTTTTTTGGGTTACTTTCTAGCCTATACAATATATTTGTAAGAGAGAATGACCAAAAAAAGAGAGGAAGAATTGTAAATAGATAACACTAATGTGGTAGAATAATGCTAAGAAAATAAAACTACCGGTATGTTTTCATCTTATGGAAGCATATTCTGAGTGGCTTGGGTGCTAGCTTAGAGTCCATCAAAAATAATACATTTCCTAATTGTGAGAATAATATCCATAATGTTTACAGGCACGGATTTCTGGAACACAGCTTAATTTTTCAGCATACATGAAATGTAATCTGGCAACACAACCAAATTTCTTTTCTGCTATAATGTCAATTACACTCAATCAGTGGCAAAGAGCCCTCGGACTTGTGGCATGAAACTGAAGTGTGCAGTGGTTCTCTGCTTCACAGTTGCATTGTGTGGCTTGCTGTAATGATTTCCATTCCATAAAAAGAATTGAGGTTGAGAAGCAGTAACTGCCCTGTGGCAGGTAGTAAGTCCTAGCTGTTTAAGGCTGGTTTCAATATTATATCATACAGGATTTCTACAATTTTTTTAAAAAAGTTTATGGTGACATTTGTGAAAAATAGAAAAGAGAAAGCTTGGACCCAATGAAATATGTGGCTTAGTACACATAGGGCATTTTCTCAAATGTATATGGGTGATAAAAAAATGACTATGTTTAATCAAGATAATTGACCTTCAGAAAATCTGCAAATCAAACTATTTTATCAATGAGAAATTGTGGCAAAACCTCTTGGTTTTATTGTGCTTTAAATATTAAAAGTATGGAAAACACGTTCACTAAAGGCATCCACAAAATGATGAAAGCAATGATCCACCCTCACAGTGCAAGCATCCCCTTTTGGTATGAATTGATTTGACCCAATGTTGCTTTCATCATTACCATCCCCACCACCACCATTACCCTGAACCTCCTGCAGATATCACTGGTATTCAGTGACCAAATCTGAATGGGTTTCTTCTCTGTGTCATAACCAGAACAAATTCCCCACCTCTAGGGCTACCCTATTTTCCCATCAAAATAGCCCTCTTGCCCACCCAGAAGTTAACAGCATTCAGTCTGCATTTTTCATCTGTTCCAACATGTACACTCTCAAATCTATCAAGGAAGCCTATCATACCATTTTTCTTCTTGGAAATATAATTCAAACTGGATTCAAAAGCACCTACCAGCAACTGGATTCAAAAGCACTGGCATCTTAGTGTTACAATTTTGTTTATTCCATCCACTCCTGTGAAAGCAGAAAATGCTTTGCCAGCCTTCACTGGTACTGGTGGTGAGAATCTAGGCAACTCTTATAAGAACTCAAACACTGGGTGTGAGATGGCATTTCACACAGAGGACCCTTGCCTAACTGATCTGGATTTGCAATAAGCGGTTAGTACCTGGAATCATACAGGCATGTGGATCTCAAGTGTACCTTGGCTTATTGTAGAAGAGGATTTCATTTGGGGGAGGGACAGTTTCAGTTGGCTCTTAGATATCACCAGGTTTTATGTGACACATTAGGCCACTCTCCAAAAGTGGGCAGACTAGCAAAAGATTTCAGGGGTTTTAAGAGGTAAAATAGGAGCCTTCAATACCTGTAAGGTATTAGGCACCCTTTTTTACCTCAACTTACCTCAACTTCCTTGAGCTATCAAAAATGTGAAAAAGAATATGAAGTTTGGACTTTGCTCATGCCATGGGCCATACTGAACAGATACTGGTGGGCCACCTAACTCCAGAATTGACGTTCAAGAAAGGTGGGTTCATCCTGTTCAGTGGAGATGATAGGAAGCATCTTTTCAGAGATCCTAGGGAAAGGATAGACCCGTGATGGCGAACCTATGGCACGCGTGCCACAAGTGGCATGCGGAGCCATATCAGGGGGCATGTGAGCTCAGGTCTGGCACGTGCAGCTGATTTTCGGGCCTTCTGGGCCCACTGGGAGTTGGGAAACAGGCTGTTTCCAGCCTCTGGAGGTGGTGGGGAAGGCCTGTTTTTTGCTCTTCCCAAGCTCCAGAGCCTTTCTAGGAGCCTGGGGAGGGCAAAAACAGGCTTGCCCAGCCCCCCGGAGGTCCTCCAGAGGCCAGAAACATTCCATTTCCCGACTTTCAGTTGGACCAGAAGTTCCATTTTTTTGCTCTCCCCAGGCTTCAAGCCTTTCTAGGAGCCTGGGGAGGGCAAAAATGGTCTTCCCCACCCCCCAGAGGCCCTTCTGAGGCCAGAAATGGCCCGTTTCCCAACTAGAAAGGCTCTGAAGCCTGGGGAGAGCAAAAAACCCGGAACTTCTGGTCCAACCGGAAGTCGGAAAACAGAATGTTTCCGGCCTCTGGAGGACCTCTGGGGGGGAAGGCCGTTTTTGCCCTCCCCAGGCTCCTAGAAAGGCTCTGAAGCCTGGGGAGAGCGAAAAACGGATGTGCCATCGTGTGCCAGGAGCGGGGGGTCACGTGCAAATGCGTGGGGCACATGGAATTATGGGTGTGGGCACGCATGCGCGCAACCCCCCCGCGCTCCCCCCTTTTGGCATGCGAACCAAAAAAGGTTCGCCATCACTGGGATACACTGACCATTGGCTATTAAGAAACACTCCCCTGCATAGTTGCTTTTGCATTACGGAGGCATCTTTACAATCTGGAGGTTTTGTCAAAAGGATGAAATGTGACATCATGATGCAAGCTCAAGTCTATGCAGTTCATCCATGCAACATCACAATGCATGCACAAAAGGGGTGGAGTTTGCTTAGAAATGTTTCTCCCCATTTTTGGGGTATCAACAGTGATTTCCCATACTGTGAGTTATGTATATGAACATAAACAAGAATGATGCTTATAGAGATTATTTCTATGCAGTTCTTCAGAACTAATTTTCGCCCCTCTGTGTAACATTTTGAAATAGAAAATGTTCCCTTTGCCACAAAATTTGCGAATACACAGCATTGATTCACCAATACAAAAACGACCACTCTATAGATACATTTTTAGTGGTACATTTGAAGTGGAGACCAGCACATTATACTGAAGCACAAAATGGTTACAGTTCTTAATGAGGATGGATAGTGGAGGTACAGTCTCTCTTTACAGACTTAGGCAAATCAGAATACAACAGCAAAGGGTTTCATTGGATATAACATAAAACATACCTACTGAAACCATTAGCGTGTAACTATAATAGAAGAGGGGTACAAAAACAATGAGGTTTTGAAAAAACAGAAGCAATATCCATATATTGGGAATATAATTTCCTTTTCTTGGACTTTGTAGAAGTAAGATACTGAGAATACAGTACTGACATGTTGGAGAAGACTCCTGAAAATGCCACAGGAATACCACCAAGAAAATAAACAAACAACTTATCAAACACATCAACCCAGATTTCTCACTTGAGGCACAAATGACCAGGTTCAAATCAACGTACTTTCAATATGTAAGAAGAGACCAAGTTCTCAAGAAAAGGCTTTATTGCTGAAAAGGGTGGAAGGAAGTAGAAGAAGAGGATAACTAGCAGCAAGGTGGGTGGACTCTATGACAGTAGTGATGATGAATGCACAAATGGAACACCTGAATGATGAAGTTAGGGAGAGATCATCATAGAGAAAATCTATCTATGTGGTGGCTAGAAGTCAAAGATGACATGAGAGCAAATAATCAATCATTAATAATTTCCTTACTGAGAGTTACTTTCTTCTGCTTTCCCAGGTCCCACCTTGTTTCCCATTATCTTTTCCCAGCTTATCATTTATTTATTTATTTAGCGTATAGCATATCATACATGGACTGGCAATATAAATAAACATTTCAACTAGATTGGCAAAACCCAATAAAATATAAATGTTAAAAGATCTATGTTCAAATATCAATCTCTAGGCCATTGAAGCGCAGCATCATTTATATTTTAAAAAATCAGATACTGCACTGTTTTATGCCCTCAGTTTACAGCCAGTCACGATATAATCTAGTTTGATGTAGGACCCTGCAGTCACACTGAGGGGAGGATACTATGCCTTATTTATACAGACAGTCCCAGCAGATGCCGTGTGAGGTGCGAATCCGATTCAGGATTGTTCATTGCTGACATGGTAAGTTCAAAGCCTGGCATCTTTTTTGTGAGGTCATTTTGTGGAGTCATTTATATGTCTTCCTATAACTGGGCGTTATAGGAAGATACGTGGCAATGAAAATCAGCTTATTGTCATTCCTTGGCTTTCTAAATATTCTGATACTAAGCTGACAAGTTTACTTTCCTTGGGAAAGTATTTTTTGTAATGGGCAGTCCAGTTTGATCGCATATAGCTGAGTCAGTACTTAGTTTCCCTTGGGAAGATCTATTGGCTAAGGGCTTTTAGCTTGCCACCCCCACCATTTTATATAGTACTCATATCCATATTTGGAGCAATTTTGCCATTAAAATTAATCAATATCTACTTTAATTAATTGGGTGATCAATATTTAAATACACATTACAGCAGGCGTAAGAATCAGTCTATTCTTATTTGTTTATTACTGAGATTAAAAAGCAAGGAAAGCATGATTGAGGCGCTTAATGCCTGCACTTGTTAACATTGTCTTTATCCTTAATCATGATTCATGTTGCTTCATTGGTCTTGAAAGCAATTATTCCTACTTAATTTTGGTTGGACCCTACCAGCATGTGTGTAAGGGAGTGCAGGAACACCTAGAAAGAATAATTGACATATTTTATTAAAGTTGCTGGATATTTTGCATCAAGATTCCATCAGTCTTGTCTTCCTAGATACAGGAAGTATTAGATTATTTTTCATCACATAGATTAACATAAACTTGGTTTATTTGGAGATAGTTTTTTTTTACCGCTGTTGTATGCTTTGCATTATAAGTGGAAATTAGAAGATAATTTTGTACGTTGGGTTTTTTTTCCCTACTCAAGGATCCAGTCAATTTACAACATTTGGCAAATGTATATTAGATTTCCTAAAGTGATGATTCCAGAATGTTTTGATTCATTCTTCTTCGTATTTGCAAAAGTGGTACAAAACTAATAATGAATTAAAGGTTTGGGGATGGGGGGGAGACAGTATGTTCATAACCATAATTAAGGGGGAAAAACACTTCTATGTTTATTTTTTCCACTCACATTCAATTTAAAATGGAAATACATATGTCTGTGAGATTCAAATATGTTTGACAAGAGACAACAGCAGCAGGTAAGTATAGTGAAAAAGCAGCATTAATAAAAATATTTCTGCCATAATAGCCTAACAAATGATCATTTTCAAAAATTTGTAAGAAGTGCCTGTATGTTTTTTTAAGTGCTTATTTACATAATCTCCCTCCTCCCAAACTTTCTGAATTGATAAAATACATAGCAAATGCTATTCAGTTGGTTGCTTGGATTGTTTTGAATGTTATAAACAGCAAATTTCAGTGGATTATCTGTTCTTCAAAGAACCTTTACAACTTTCTGATACTAGACAATTTAGTAAGGCTATATCACCAGACAATTTTACATTTTTATTATGAAGCATGCTTGATAATTTTTCTGATATTGTGTACTATTTATTGAAAAGCTAAAACATCTATCTGAAGTTCCATGCAATTGGGGGGGGGGTTAAGCAAAATAATGTGTTTAAGAAATGCTTTCCAATACCCATGAAAGAAATAACCATGATTGGAATTTGTTCTTCCCAAATGAAATTCAGCTTTCAGAAGATGCCATCTTGGAACCAAGACGTTACTTGTCAATGTAAGATGGAGTTCTAGGGAGAAATCTGATGCTACAGTTACTCTCTCTGAGGGCTTGCTGCAACGATGCCTGTTTTATTCTAATGCTGTTTGTAAGGGGGAAACCCCAAATATCTTAGGCTTAATAACAGTGCTAGACAAGATATGTTAGCTCATAAACAAAATGTTGACTTTCAGGAAAAAGTGGCTATGGATTTCTTCCATTGTCAGCAACAGGAGAGAATTGTCTGCCAACTCCTAAATTTGCATATCTTTTCACACGTATTGTAGAGCAGGGATGGGGAATTATGGCCCTTTTATGACTTGTGGACTTCAACTCCCAGAATTCCTGGGCCAGCATGGCTGCCTCTGCTCCCAGAGACTTGTGGACTTCCAGAGACTTGTGGACTGCTGTGGACAGCCATAATTCCCCACGTCTGTTCCCAGAGACTTGTGGACTTCAATTGCTAGAATTCTGGCTAGCTCAGGAATTATGGGAGTTGAAGCCCACAAGTCATAAAAGGGCCAGAGTTCCCCACCCATTACAGAGGAACAAAAGAATCCGGAATCCAAGTATCTAAGGCATTTTCCTGCCATATCATTTCCCTGCTTTTCATCATCTTAGCATCAGTAACAAAGGTGGGATGATGGTGAGGTATCTACAGAGACTTAAGCTTCTGAGAGTGGATTTCCTTTTATATTCATGGATTCATAAGGAGGAGATGCATAAGATCCCCAGGAGCCATTTCCTTGTGGTCACTGAAATTTAGTAGTAAAAGAAGATAAAAAGGAGGAGCTCTGTATAGGTCCGTTTGTTTGTTGTACTGTTTTTCTGTTGTTCCCATTTGAGGAGATGTAACCATTAAAGATGTAAATTGTAACTTCTGTTGCATGTGTTTATTTTTTATAAAATGTAAGTTTGAATTTAACATTGGCCTTTGAGTCAACTTTTGTTTCTGTAACATTGATAAGGTGGAGATTGTAATTAGTTGAACGAGGCAAAAATTAGTTGAACGGGCCAGTCACTTTCCCTAGCCCTAGAAAGGAGACAATGGCAAACCACTTCTGGGAAAAAAAATTGCCAAGAAAACTGAAAGGACATGTCCAGGCAATCTCTGAGAATTTGATACAATTGGGGAAAAAACACTTCTAACCTTCAGTACCTGCAATCCTTATGGCCAAAAAAACAAACAAAAAACAAACAAACCATAGTTAAGATTATTGTAGCTTGTACAATATTTGTAAAATAAAATTGGTTTTTTTTTCATTCTTTAGATTTTGTATCAATTCAGGAAGATGGGAAGGAAAACTGATGTACCCCCAATAATGATTTCACAAATTAAGTCATTTACTGAATGTGTTTAATTTTAACAACCAAAAAATTCTAACAGACTAACAATGCACATAAGTTAAAATTTAATTATCACTTAGTGATAACAAATATCAAGTTGATTTACATGGAAAAAGAACATTTACAATATGGTAATCCTCATTCACATTGTTGATACCGCAATAACACCATTTTTTTTTTTAGTTTTCTCTTACTTCACAAAAAGGCGGAAAATTGTGCTTTGTTAAGAGGCACTACAAGAAAAAATTCTTTTTCCAAATAGATATAATATGATGAATATTGAATAAATAGACATATATGCATTGTAATTCGCTAAAGTTCTGGCAAGACCACAGGCGAAAATGCCCACAGATTCACTTAAAAGAATCACTGCAAAATAGACAGTGAAATTTAAAATAAAAAGGCAAGATTCAGCATTGAAAAAAATACCTACTAAATTTTTGGTTGAAGTGTTGTTGGTTTTTTAAAAAAACACACCAATGCTGATGCCGTCAAAGAGATGAATAACCTTATGAGAGATTGACCAATATTACATATATGTACTGATTTCAGCAAGAGTGTTTCAGAGAAGAATCTGAAAAGTTAATTTGAAAGAAAACATAAACCAGCGCTTTCTGAAATGTTGATTAAAGCTGCAGCATACTACAGAAATATAGTATGAAGAGTTAGCAAGCCAACATTTTTTAAGGATATAGAAAATGGACACAGCTACAGATTTGTTGATGTCAAATACTGATTTTGGAGAAGCCCCTTTAAAAAACTTTAGAGGTTACTGAGCAGCTAAAATTAGCTTGTATTGCAACACGTCATCTCCCTGTTACGTTGTTAATGCTTTGAGTAATATCTATACAGAGGTTTGTTTTAATGACTGCCTTTTATACCTTTCAAATATATAAATAGTATTAACAGTTATATATTACAATGCCTGTGCAAGAACATAAAATAGCTTTCCAAGTGATATTGCATGAGATCTTTGTTAAAAGCTACAAAGCACATATCAAGAAAGTTAGAAGTCCGCAAAGCAACCTAGACCCATTAGAAAGTCATACTACCCTTTCAAAAATATAATGTGGACAAGGAACTGAACACTGCTTGTATCAGAACCATGGCTTCAAAAATTGGTTGGAAACTATAGTAGATTGCAGCTTTAATGCTTATACTATTGAAGAGTCAATCAGCATTAGTTCTGCTTTATGTAATGGAATTGCTATGCTAGGTCACTGGGAAAAGGTTTCCGTTAGAGTCAAGTGACTAAACAGAAACTGCTTGGCTTTTTCTCACTGCCTAGAAGTGCAGCAAGTTTAGAACATTTGTTCCCACAAACTTTGCCACGCATTACATGAAAAACATACCTTGGGAGAAAAGTTTTCTTTTACTGAGATAATGAGCCTTATGCACAAAGCTCCAAATGTAGTTCAGCAATAATAAAACAAAAACGAAGGAGATACGAAAGGAAATTCAGCGCTGGAGAACTATCAAACTCTTTGACTGACTAATATGTCAAATATGCCCAAAATAACGGTGATTCGCTTTTTAAAAAAAAATCATTTGTAAAATCTTTGTTGAAAAGCAACATCAACATATATAAACAACAATTTTCCTAACATCAATATCAGACAAAAACTAAAGGAGCAAGGGAGGAACTGCAGCTGCACAAGTCTCACTGAAATTAATAAAAAGTGGTGCAACAACAATGTAGATGATTTGCGCATTCAAAAAACAATACCACTATAAACTGTGGCTCAATATAAAAATCCACACAATAAATCTTGTAAAGCAACTGCTCATGAAGACTTCATTAAGAGATATGTCTACTGTGCACCGAACTTTCACTGAAAAGTCCATGAAAATCCATCTGTTTGCTACAGAAATAATATAGAACAAAACATGCTCTGTGAATTTAAATGTGCATTGTATACTAAAGTTTGTTTAGAAGTTACTTGGCTTAAAATTATTTTTAAGGTGCCCTGATTTTGTCCCTCATCTTCTCACTCCCTGTTTTATTATTTCTGGCAGTGTTGATTTAGGATTTTTAAAATGCATACCTCAAAAAATTACCCCTCAAGCTGCCAAAGTGGAAGCCATACTAATAATTTAAAAAATCAGGGATAAACATAGAAAATAAATAGATATTCAAAACAGTAACCACACCCTGAGAGCAGGCAGCAATTTATCTAAAAGCCAAAGCGACTCATTGTGAAGTGGTTTATATAAACAAGTCTCATCTTTTAACGAGCTGATTTCACAGTCTATACTTTCTGATTGTAAAGTTTACTTACATCCCATGCAGATTTCATATATATGTATATGTGTGTGTATATAGATATATATAAAATCCACTTACATGTGGTGCATATTATATACACACCACACACCTGCACACTGTTATTGTTTCCTTCATAAGTTGTTTCTTCCTGTAACTTGCTTACTAGAGGATCCTTTCGTAAGTGCAAGATTAATAATGATGTAATCCTATGTGAATTACAATTAACTGTCTCAATAAAACATAAAAAAGTGTAACACTCAAGTGCCTGTTACAAGGGAATGTCTGATTGAGCTATGCAAAATAATTGTTCAATTTGCACGTATTCTATGCACGCTGAAAAATTCCAAAACACTTTTTTTTTCTGAAAGAAGCAAAAATAAAATAAAATATTGGAACCATGTATTGCTTTGCCTGTGATATTTTCACATTATCTCTGCTCAGTCTCTGAAGTAGTTGCTTTGTTTTTTTCTGAATTCTCTTCTTCAGTTTCCACTTTGTACATTTCCTCAGAACCCTCCTCACTGTCATTCTCCTCTGACTCAGTCAGCAGCTCTTCATCTTTATATTCTGCCACATCCACCACTGTACCTAAATGCTCTTTTAGTTTCCCATGATGCTTTACATGGTAACGCTGGTTCTGGAAGAACTTGATGATGGTGTGCTTGGGCAGATCCAACTGGGCAGATAAAGTGTGGATGGCCTCCTGGTCTGGATAAAGGCCAACGTCATGGATGAAACTCTGAAGGATACCCAAAGCCTCTAATGAAATCTTAGTACGGGATCTTGGCTTTTTTGTAGATGCATCTTCTGCAGACGGGGGTGGAGCCTCTTCTCTTGGTGGGGAGTTTTCCTTTGGTGGCTGAGATTGCTGTCTATGAAGTACCTGCAAAACAAACAGATTTATATATTTAATAAAAATTACGTTCACACAAATCTGGCTCATTGTTAATCAAATTGGTATCTTTGTATTTATCCCTAGTAGTCAAATATTTATATGTAAAAAAAGAGCTCATTTTATTGGTAGGGCAATATGAGCAGAGAGAATTGAAAGAAATTAGTTAGGCTGATGAAATGAAGACTTACTACTTCTGATTTACAGCTCAAGTATATTCATTAAAAAACATGGGATAAGAAAAATGAAGCCTTGAGTTAGAAGGAAAAGCATATTCAAAAAATAAGAAATTATCACTGCTCTGCCTGATCAGAGGACGAGTTCCATAATGTTTTTTAAAATTAAATCTAAAGATAGATTTTGGTTCTAGAGATGGATCTTTGGCATTGAGCTTAAAATCCTAGGATAGTTTTGCTGTTGTATCGTTTATACCATTAATGGTACAAGAACCATAATATGTTGTTTGCTTTCATTTTTTTCCTTTTAACAATCAGACATTTAGTTTAGGTGTGTGTATATTCTATTCGTGCAACAGTTCCAATTTACGGAAAGCCCTCAAGCAAGATATAAGCAACCAGTATCCAGAGACAAACTGCCTCTGTCTGATCCTGGTGGTAATCAGGTTGACATGTTAGCTCTGAACATTCTAACTGCAGCATTCTATGGTTTCTTTTTAATTCAATTGTTTACGAGGTATATGGTGAAATTGTTCAATTGTACAGGATTTTTCATTACTTTTCAAATTTTTCTTCTGCAGCACTTAAATACACAAAACAAATTATGATAATATTTGCAGTGATCACCAATGCAGAAAACAGGAAAATATGCTTTATAGAGCTTATGAGCTATTATATCAAGCAATACAACAGTAATAAGAATGGAATAAAATGTCACAACTGGAAATAAATGTTCCAGAAGCTTTGCACCATCACTTTTCACCAATGTGTGGTCCAGTGATATATTAGACAGAAAGAGAGGGAATCAGGAAAGAAGGCAGACAGGCAGGCCGGAAGGCAGATTTCAATTCTAAAACTCAGGTGTTGCTACAAGTAGGTCATACTCTCTTCAACTTTAAGGGTAACATAATAAGTATATTATAATTCTTTTATTCATAAATGGAATTGACATCATCTGCTAAAATTAATTGGCTCAGAAAAATTATGTTGCTATATATTATAGTCATTAGTTAAATAAACAATAAAAAGACTAAATAGGAGACTATTTTAAAAACAACAAATTCACTTGTTATGAGATCTATTAGTTTAATAGTGGATAATCAGCTTACTCTTTTAAAGACAGTCTCCTAAAATCAATCTAATTTTTCAAAATCATAGGTTAACAAAGCAGCATTAATCTTAATCATCAACTGGAAAGATGGTATCTATTTCAAAATGGATCATCACCTCATTGTACTATACAAAGGGATGTATACATATGTTAATTATCTTACAACTAGCTGGATACTCATGCTTCCCTACGAAACTATGTGATCGGGCTTGATGAATTGACACTTAAAGTTTGAAAATTAATGAGTAGTTACGATAAGCCTCTCCTCTGCCCTTCTCTCCCTCAGGCTTGCCCCACAGAAGCCTCTCCTATCTTATCCCCTTCTCTCCCTCAGGCTAACCCTAACCCTAACTCTATTAAGAACAGCCCTGACAGCATGGCAAATAGATTTTTAGATTTTTAGAGTTGGAAGGGACCTTGTAGGTCATCTAGTCCAACCCCCTGCTCAAGCAGGAGTTCCTACACCATTTGAGACAGATTGCAGTCCAGTCTCTCCTTGAAGGTCGCAAGTGTAAAAGTAACCTGTCTTTATAAAATATAATAGTAGACATGCACTGTGACATCACTAGTGACAAAAACTACGTAGGTCATGTAATGAAATTCTGGATTCCTAGAGAGATCTTTTAGCAATATTTGACTGGTAGAATCCCAAACCTCAATAAAATTATGCACATCTGCAGATGACAGTTCAGCCTATCACGGTTATTGATGATAAAATGAAACATCAGAACTGATAATCAATTGTTGCCTAGGGCTATTTCAGGAATAAAAATTGATAAGCCTCCCAGCTTTGATGACTTATACTGAAGCTTTATATTCTAAACAGTAGCACTAATAATTTGACATAAAATTATTTATCTAAGCATGTTGGGTTTCTCCCGTCCCCATTTTGTAGACTGTTAATTTCAAGGCCCCCTTTCCCCTGTTAAAAGAGAAGAAATATATATTAACATAATGCTGTGGAATAAAAGATGAGGGTTCAACTAGCCATTCTGCCTCACAGGGTTCAACTAGCCATTTTGCCTCACAGACTGAAAAATGTCTACCTTCCTCTTTTGGTATCAGTTACGTATTTTTTGGTGCCTTCTATTAAATCAGAGTTACCAATTATTCTGAACTTCAGCATTGTTATCAAGGAAAGTAAGTCAAATTTCTTACAGCATGTATAAACAAGAAGCAAAAGTGACAGTTGTATCTGAGCTGAATCTTGCATCCACTACAAGTTGTCATTGATTGAGTATAAACAGCAAAGCCTGAAAGAATTGTATAAAAGCGGACTGTAACTTAAATACAATGTATTGTTTATAAATAGGTCAACTCTCTTCATTTATTTTTAAGTAATTTAGGAATATAATTCAAACATGGCTTTGATTTTAAGCTTTCTACTTTCACTCCTCCCTCTACCCCTTCATTAAGCACATGAGTTTTCTCTGCAATTGTGACCATCTGGAAATGACTTCCTATTTTTTCTTCAAATCATTTCCCATCTCCTTGCAAATCTGAACTGAAACATGTTTTCTACCCTAGCCACAGGTCTCAAATGTTTCTGTTTCCCTAATGCATTTCCACTTTAATGTTAAGGCAATACTGCAACCATACTTGTACACAAACGACAAAGCACAAAACTGTTTTATTAAAAATTGACTTTTCTTAGGTATTAATTTTCACTTTTTAAGGTATTAACTTATTCAGATAGAAAATGTACAGATACCTAATATGATGAAAGCTGACTTTAAAAAGATAAGTGACTCCTATTAAATCACACAACACTGCAATATGTTTTGAAGGCCACAATGAAATCCAGCTGGGAACCATGTGTAAAAAATAACAGTACACGCCTGCAGGGAAGGAAGTATGATATGGAATGATTACATTTAGGAAAATATATAATGTTGTATATCATTATGGGAATGATCTGTATTAGTTGTAATAAACTAAGGCAGTGGTTTCAAACTATATTCCTGGAAAATCTGTAGTTCCTGGTAAAGATCTTTCAACTTCCTCAGTGAGAAGATTGGCAAATAGCTGGAGTCATTGCCATTTATTTATCCACCATAACTGATTTTCTCTGCTATTGATAGCTAATAAAAATATTTACTACAGAGTTGATATTTGCAAGGCATAGTCTCTGCTTCCACTCTTAAAAAGCTATCTCTGTGTGAAAAAGAAACAAGTAGAATCTTCCCAACCATATTATTTTCTAACTAGTAAAATCTTTCCTGCAATATAATCTGTTAGTATCTAATCAAAATTTTACCAACTCTAGGCTCAAGACAAATTTTTTAAAAGACTAGCTTTATTACATTTATGAACTCTCCTAGATGACTGGAAAAAGGAGCCACATTTTTACATTGTTTATATCACCAAGTATCTTCATTCTTTGCTTTACAACGTGATTACTTATTTCCTTTTTAAAAAAGAATTTGTACTGTTTTGTACAAATGTTAAGTTCTCACATATCTTTATAAATACAAAACTTATTAGATGTGTTCATATTAATGCCTGTAACTTCTGTAACTATTATTTGTAAGTATGACATGAAAGCTACTTGACTTGATCACAACTTCCATATTTCCATTTGTTGATGTATATTATGCTTCCTAAATGATTGTAAAGACATTATGAAGCATTTATGAAGCAAGTCCCATTCTCATGAGATGTACTGAAGTCAGTCACTATTTAGCCAGACTTGTTAATAGATTAGATGGGAGAAAAGGAAACATACAAAAAGGAGTGCAGGAATGTTATTTTAAAAAATACTTGAAAATCCATCTTTCACAGCCTTATCTCCTTCTTTTCATAAAAGATTACTGCTGAATACCCATATTTATTATTATATAGAACTATAATATTACATCCGGGAGCCAGTTTGGGGTAGTGGTTAAAGCATCAATCAAGAAACTAAGAGACCATGAGTTCTAGTCACCTCCTCAGTTACAAGGCCAGCTAGGTGACCTTAGGCCAGTCACTTTTTCTGTTTTAGGAAGAAAGCAATGGCAAATTGCTTATGAAAAACCTTGCCAAAAAAACTGTAGGGACTTCTCCAGTCTCCAGACACATTTGCACAGAAGAAGAAGAATAGAAAATATACCCAGTTAAAACACATTAATATTCCAAGAAAAATATCCCTCTCTCTCTCTCTCTCTCTCTCTCTCTCTCTCTCTCTTTTTTTTTTCCCCTCTCTCTCTCACACACACAAACATACACACTTTTCTTTTCCAAAGTGGTTTCTTTTACATTAGGAATGGATACTACTTTATTTAAAATACTGTGTTCAGTAGCCCCCAAAGACATAAAGATTAACCACTTGGTTTTTTAAGTTTCGTTATCTTTTAACAAACTGCCATATGTTAAAAAAATAAACCTGGTTAACTTTTTAAAATTGTGTTGCCTGTATAAGACTGAAATTTTTAGCTTTGCTTCTACATGTTAGGTCAGCATATTGCTACCAAATTTTGAAAGTAGAGAAAATTATTAATTTTTTCAATAAGCACAGTCCTCAATTGAAAAAAAAGGTTGAAAGTAGCTTGAACTTTTTGTGAATGACGTCTACGGGGTGAATGAGGTGGTGACTGGAATGAAAATGAAATGAAGATCTATTTTGTGTGGCTGCTCCAGCTGCAGAAAGATCTTCATAGGAGGAATAGAATCCTTTCAGAAACATATGGCTTATTGGTTAAAGTTATTCTTTTCCTATATCTATTAATAAAGCTGTTGGTTTTAGTTTTTTGTTAAAAGCTTTTGGACTCTTAAAAATTCTGAATGACAACTGCAGAACAATAGTTGAAAATAAATCATGATGGTATACAATAAAGCGGTAGTGTGTGAGGAAAACCTTTTGTGTGAAGTAGATTTTACAAAAAAAATGGAAGCAGTATGTACATACAAGTGCACACATGCATACACACAGACACAATCATATATCCAGTTTTTCCTATATTTCATAGTGGGCATGCTCTAGATTGCTTGTTTTATCTTACTGTGCTTTAGTATTGCTTTAACATTTGATTGCTAAATCAGATTGAGATGTGTTATGAAAAAAGTATATGAATGTTTTAAATAGAAAAATAAATAAGAGAAGATCTTTTAAATGCTGCCATTTCCAACTTTCCCTTAATGCTACCGAAGGCTTTTCAGCTTACAGATATTCTTAGAACCAAAATTTGCAAGCTCTATAAACATATCTTAGGAGAATTATATTATGGCTTATCTGTAGCCAGCAAATTATAGAATGAAGTTAATAATAACAATAATGTTTTGGTATATATTCTACAACTTTTAATGCAATTGTAACTTGGCTGTATGGGCAATAGGATCAAAATTTGATTTATTAGATGGAGACTCTTGCCAAAGCTCTAGAAGTTGCTAGAAAGCTCTATTCCTGAACATTCCTAGAACATTGCACAGCATGATCACTTGCACCTGTGCTTGTTTTTCCTTTCAAGAAATGGCTACAGTTGATTTTGCCCTTTGTCCTTTGACTTAATAATCAAGAACTTCATAAGGACACCAAGATTATTTTCTTGGAGTTGGAAGCAATGGTTTAACCCAGTGATGCAATAAAACAAGATTAAATACAATGATTTAGTTCCATCACTTTTTTGAACGACACAGTAACCTATGGTTACAGTCTCAGGAAAATTCAAATCATTATTAAACAACAACAGCAACTAAAACCTATCTATGAAGTGATGACAAATTACAGACTACAGATGTTAGATTACATTTTGACTTCAGGCAGGTTTAATATAACTTGGCTTCCTTTTACAATTGCTAGCAGCATGTACTGTTATGGGCAGGGGAGTTAAAGTACTCAATAAATGAAGACCGTGTCAAAAGAAATCAATATGAGCGTGTAAAATGGTAGGAAGTCTGATAGATAGATATAACTTTCCTTTAATATTGTAACTAAAATGCTACTGGCATTTCTCATGTATTGCCTTTTAAAAGATGGTTAAATAATTGCTTCAGAAAACAAATACTGGTATCATAGAAAATTGAACAACTAAGGTGTGACATACAATAAATTTAATTTCATCAGTGGAGGATTTCTGTGTTGGGATTATTTATTTAAAATGCCCCTCCTTTTAAAATGTTGATTTCTTTGAACATTTTTTTTAAAAAAACCAGCACTTTTCCTAGGTAATTTTATATACTAGAATGTTCAAGGCATTAAATTAATTTTCTGTAAATGTTATCTACTTGAATCACAACAAATAAAATCATTGCTCAATGTCAAAGGGAGAACCATAGCTTAGTGTAGGAGTACATACTTTGTATTTCAGATTTAATCTTAGCATTCGTTCTTAAACAATAAAATTGAAGATTAAGGAAAATGCTTTGCAGGAAACATTGACTGGCCACAGTGGCATCCTTGGATCTTGATCGTTTCATTAAAATGATGAAAGTTGTGTCACATTGCAAGATCTACTCCTTTTGAACAAGTGTCTAATGTTGTAATGCACAAATGAAAGAGGCAGGGCTTATGATACTATATTTTTGCTTTCACCATTCTACTCCCCTCCCCCAATTCTTTCTGAAGATGCTGATGAGTCCTCATGATAATTTTCTGGATAAGTCATATCACTTGTAAGATAGCATGCCAAAGATAGAAACTACATGTACATTCAGTGGCCTAATTAAAGCCTGATTTTGGGGCAGTAAACAACCCTAAATTAATCAGGCGAGCAATCTTAACTGGTAAAATAAAATAAAAAATAGATTGTTAAGGAACTAGCAGAGCTATACACAAATAATTACACATGGACAGCAAAGGCTTGATTTCAGTACCCTCACTTAGGATTATACAAGAGAATTGTACACATGATCAAAATATAATCAAAACTGCCAACACAGAAGAAAAAGCCAAGAAAAGCGGACCAGCCCTGGACAGCAACAAAGGTGTTTTCTTTATGCAAATATCTATCCATCCTAATACTGAGACAGTAAGTGTGCTAATTTGTCTTCAAGCAGATAAAATCAAAGAGAGGCATAACAATGCTGAAATTGTTCTAGTTTGTAGCTAGACTCTTTCAATGTCTGATGGAATGAAAAAATAAAATAACTGAATCCCCCATTTCTAAAAATATAAAGCAACTGTTACTTAGGTTCACCAGTATTTCTTTGTCTCTTTATCCCAGTAACTCTTGGAAGATTTCTCAGTTGATCTGCACATATCTCAAAATGAGATATGAATTTAATTTAATGCCCATCATCTATCCATGCTAACCATTTCAAAATCAAATCTTGAAAATCACCCACTTTTATTTTCCTCCTCTCCTTTTTGGTTTGTTTAACCTCTTGCTCTATTGAAGAGTTGTCAAGAAGGAGGCAAGGTGAACATTGTTACCTTTCATTGGCCTAAAATGGGTTTTGGATCTTTTCTAATATCAAAATGGCTACCTTTTTTCCTGGCACCTTTTATTTGCACAAATAAAACCTTTTAATCTCTGAAGAAAAAAAGATAACTACCTTTGCTTTGGAAAATGAAGTCTAATTAAATCTTATTTTTTATTTGAAAATGTTATATATCATATATTATTGGTCCTGAACTCCAGAATGTAGTAAATATAGGTCTAATTCAATTCAAATATAATTATCCAGGCTGCAATCCATACTTTAATGGACCGAGAAACAAAGTTCCCTGAATATTGGGCCATAGAAATTATTAACTTTTCTTGTTCTTTTTCACTGAGCAAAACTTGAAAGGCATAAGCAATTACGCCTATTGGGTCCAATTATCCTCCAACAGTTGACTCTTGATTTGCTCCTATTTCAGCTACCCTCTGTTGCTCTTGACACTTACTACTTCTTTCCCCATGTCTGTTTCTCAATCTCTTGGAGACATTTAAGAGTCCATATCATAATTAAAAAGGTAACATCATCTCAATGGAGAGGAGTGATTCATGCAATACTTACCTATATTATGAGACAATATTGTTGGATAACATGTGTTGATACTTATATATAGACAAACTTTTAACTAAAACAATTATTACTATTTTGTACAACTGATGAATGGAAATGTAGAAAAAAAGCACCGATTAATTTTTCTCTGATCCCACTGCATATGATAACCCAATTATATTAAGAGAAATCCATAATTAGTGTTTATTTAACTATATTGCTGTTCACACATTTTTAATAATAAGTCTATATATAGCACTTTGCAGAAAATACTGTTTAAAAGTTTTAAACATCTTTCAGACTCATTTTAATGCTTTATTCTTCCTTCCAAAGTAAAATTCATATAATTCCAGTTGAATCATGCCCCTTCTGTTGGTTGGGCTTATCCATCAGGAAAAATATTTTAGACTTGTACAAAAGCTATGTTGTACCTAATATTAAAAGAAACATAATGATGCAAAATAGTGGAGAGTCAACAATAACCATCAACATTAAATCAAATGGCTGTCCAGGATCATCCTGTGAGTCAAAAGCTCACTGAAATACAACCAATTTGAAGGTCTTCCAGAACACACTGATAATGAAGGATACATGTATCTCCAGCATATTGGACCATGGGAGCTGTTATTCAGAAGAGCTGCTTTTTAACTCATATCCCTCTTGAAATGTTCACATTGGACAGGCAGACTTATGCTTGGTAAGCTAATGCCTCATATATGCCAAGGCTGAGCCTTACAAATAATAAACATTTCGAACTGGGCCAAGAAACAATATATACAGTGACCTTAATATATGTCTAATTCTACAAGAATGGATGATTGCCCCAGCCCATAATCTGGCTGTTGTATTTTGCACCTGCTGTAACTTCTCAGACTTTGTTTTACTTAGAGCAACTAGACATGTGAAATCAAATAATGAATAAATTATTGAAATAAAGTTATACACATCAGTTGTATTTCTTATCAATGCTATAGGTTACATTCAGATTACTAATACTATTTTTTTAAAAAAATATGAATGCTATAATATTGTAAGTTTGATGGGATTTAAAGGTTTTTCCTTTGGAGGATTAACTAGTCTTCTCAGTTTGCAACCTCTGTCCTACAAAATGGACTTCCCTGTTTTAAAACCTGACTTTCCTTTTACTGTTTCAAGAATTTCTAGTTGATAATATTTTATTTATTTTGTCATTGTTCTAAGCATCCAACATATTGTAGCTTTAATTCTGACAAAGGTTTCATCCCATGTCTTTTTACAGTTTTGTTGTTGCTATTCTGCAACCTTATTTTAAAATACAAGTCATACTGGATCCTTTTAGATTATTTTGGAATTTGTAGCAAAAGAAATTCTCCCACTTTTTCCACAAGGAATTCTGCTAGGGACTATTATACAGCTCGAAATTGTTTTACATGGATCCTCTGTTTTTAAGAGAAGGCTGTTTACATTTGCTCATTTTGGATTTTCTTTATAAATTAGTTTACTGTCTTCTATTAAAATATGATTTTTTCTGATTAGCTCTGGCTACACTTATTTAAGTCTAATGTGTATTTTAAAGAGCATCTTCTGAAATACAGAGGGAAGGATCATAGAATTTTACCCTCTCACTAAAAGTCTATTTGTCACACAGATATCAATACAACCCTAGCAGTACAATACTAGGACTATTGGAATTTGATTCCTTTGGTAGAAATATTTGATTAATTATTTATTTATATGATTCATTCCCAATTTGCCAAATTGTCCCTGCAAAATCTATGTTGTTGTTTCTATAACAAAACAGTGCATAATTTCACACTCCTCTCTAAAATGATAACTCCTTTGTTACTTTTCTAGAAGATTTAATGACTTCCATAGTATATGTACAATGCCAAAAGAAATTTGCATCAATTGTACAAAAGCTTTTGGACCCGATAAGTAGGTCATCAAAATGTAGTTTTGAACTACATTCTACTGATATTGTGTTTACTATCATAGTTTTTTTAGGTTTTTGTTGTGGACTCTTTTATATCTATATATTTATGGTCTATGCAGCTCATGTAAAAGTTTTACCAGCTGGTTATAAAAATAAGCCAAGTTTCTATGCACCCTACTGATTCTGTTTCTCCTATAAACTTTCTTATTCAAGCCGGTCACATTATGCAGGTCACATTAAATTGCTAAAACAGCATATTAATTTCATGTATACACTGGCTTGATTTGTTGTTGTTGTTGAAGAATGTATGTCAATTATTGCATTCTTGTGTTTATTTGTTTATTTATTTATTGAATTTATATGCCGCCCAACTCCCGAAGGACTCTGGGAGGCTTATAACAAATAAACATTTAAATACAGTGTTCAGCTGTAACTCTTGTATAGCCGTCAGTGCTAACATACATAGTCCCTTTATTATACACTGAATTCTTGCTCATTTTTTCTGTAGTTTATCAAAAAAACAAGAACTAGAGAAAAATATAATCTTAAGAATTTATTTATTTAAATATATATGCAGCATAGTGATGCTTGTTCAACTGAAAATAAAGCTACACCAAATAGGGAGATTGATTCTTTGAATTTGTACATTATTCTTGGTGAACTGCAGCTAGAGAGAACAAAGTGTTAGCTCATATATGTTTTCTTATGGGGTTCTGTAGGCTTCAGTTCTCTCATTCCGACTCATCAATATCTATCTGAAATTGCTAAAAGAAATACTATTGATACCCAGCAGCATGCCTCCTTCCCAGAGAAATTGTGGAACCTATGGAGACCTTGTCCAGAAACCATTTGATTCCTGTTTATTCCACTTTAGATCGTGTAATAGGTTTATGATTTAGGACAGCGGTTCTCAACCTGTGGGTCGCGACCCCTTTGGGGGTCAAACGACCCTTTCACAGGGGTCGCCTAAGACCATCAGAAAACACATATTTCTAATGGTCTTAGGAACCAAGACACTGCTCCTCTATTCGTCTCCAGGCTGGTCCACCCACATCAAATAGACTGCTGCAAACAAAAAATATCTGTACCATGGGAACTTCTGAGCATGCGCAGAAGCCGAATTTCTGGCACTGCGTATACATCGCCATCTTGTTTTCGGCTTTTTTTTTGCATTTTTTTGTTAAAAATTGGCACTGCGCATGCGTGCGTGTGCAAAGCGCACGCGCACTTACGAGGCACGGCCACACAGCGCAGGAGGAAGCGAACCGGCAGCGAGGTAAGTTAGAACCCACCCCTGAGTTTCCTAATAACTTTATTATTTTATGGTTGGGGGTCACCACAACATGAGGAACTGTATTAAAGGGTCGCGGCATTAGGAAGGTTGAGAACCACTGATTTAGGAGGTCTCTTGGATTCATGGTTATTGCAGGATTCACAGATGAAGACTGTGGCTAATGGATCCTTTACACAACTTCCATTGGTGCCTCAGCTGGGCCCTACATGATATTGGAAGCCCTGTCAGCAGTAACTCAAGTCTTCATCATTACTATTTAAAACTATTTCAATGGCCATTATATGAGGCTGCTTTTGAAGATTATTCAAAAAATGCAGTTGGTGCAAAAATTCTTCATTTGTTGACATTGTTGAAAACTGTGGCTTAGTTTGTTTCAACTCTTTTCTTTTATTATATCAGTACTAAAATAGATATTTGGCTTCTGCTATGCTTCTTGTCTGCAAGTAACTTTGATTTTTCTTTATTTTCACTTTTTTAGTAACCTTATTCAAGAATTCTTTTCCCCCCAAAGGACACAAAAATATGTGGTTGCTTGCATTTCCTCTACCCTACTCAAATACAAGGAAGGTCTTTGAAGTCACTCAAACCCACCACAAATTAAGTGATTGCTTCTGAAAGCATCACAATGTCAGTTATTAATAATTGGAGAGAATTTGATTTTGATTTTCTGCCCCAAGCAAAAAGAAATAAAATTTTGGACCACTATATAATTTATATGAAATATGAAGGTAACATACAGTCTTTGACTTATGATCAAAATTGGAACCAGAATTTCTGTCATTAGTTGGTCTGGTTGTAAAGGAAGTCATCATGGGACTAAATCCAATTTCATGACCATTTTACCATGATTGTTAAGCAAATCACTATTGTTAAGAGAATCACATGGTCGTTAAGTGAACCCAGCTTCCCCAATTGACTTGGCTTGCCAGAAGAAGGATGGGAAGGTTGCCAATCATGATCATATATATGACTGCAAGATGTTGTAACCATCATAAATGCAAGCTGGTTCCCAAACACTCAAATTGTGATCACATTATTGTGGGGCTGGTGTGTGATCGTCATAACTTGAGAATGGATCATAAGTCACTTTTTTCAAGGCTGTCATATCACCAAACCATCATTAAATAAATGGTTAAGTCAAGGGCAACCTGCAATGCTCTCGGTACCTAGATCTGGCAATTCTATTCCTACTTAACATTTTGGGTGATAAACATTCTCAAATCACCATTCCTTCTGCCAGAAAATACTTCCTATGCACTATATATAAGGGTTTGTACTGTACTCTCACATCCAGTTTTCACATCTCAGTAATAATATCCTGAGTATTAAATGCCTTATTAGTTATCCTCAGGTAAGGGAAAATAGTTTCCTAAAGGAAATCTCTAAGGTCAACTAGCAATTAACTACAGAGTTCTGATTGAATATACTATTGACTGCTCTCATATTAGGCAGTTTCCTGTTTATTAAGCTTTATAGGTTTCCAGGTGCCAAGACATTAAAATGTCAATAATTTACTAATGCTAAATTATCCCTGCTCCCCTTTTTCTCTCAACAAATGCTCATATACAATATTAAGACACAATGAAATTATAGAAATCCACATACTTATCTAAAATGCAAAGACCAATAAATATGTCTGGGACTATCCTTTGAAATCTGTCTTTACCATGTACAATCTATGTACTAATTTTATATATTGATAATGCTCCACCTCACTCAAAGGTGAGTAGATGAACCTTTACTTTCTCATTCTACAATCTAAGCATGGGAACTTCAGGATACACATGCACTTTAGAGTTTATGTAAATTCAGGAACTATCTAATACAAAAAGAATAGTTTATATAGAATCATCTATGATTTTAGAAGTGAATCTTTAAATATGATTCAAAAGCTCTGGCTGAAAAGCAGCAGAGTCGATAGGATAAGAATAATTGCAGGATCACTCTGCAAGCTGTGTGTTGTTTGGAAGTGCATGGAATACTACAATGCAAATACAAGAGAAAAGTGACTGTGCATCATGATATCACAGTTGTTTTTTTCAGTCTTTCCTCCTCGTTCCCACAGATGTGAAAAAGCAAGCCATGGGAAGAAGGCTACAATTTAATGGTACCTGGGATCCTGAAAAACAACACACTGATTTTAGTGTGAGTGTTATTTTAGTGATATTTCCAAGAAGCTTTAAATAATTCAGGATTTTTAAGACTGACACAATGCAATTGCATTGTTCTCCTTTAAAGTGAGCTATATTACATGCCATAGCTGCCACCTTTTTGTCTCTCTAAATTTAGAGGTACTTAGATGAAAACACACACATATTAGCTCTCACTGTCTGGGAATTAGCTCTTTTAATTTGATAAAGAGTTATCTATATCAAACATAAACATTTACTAAGAAAAAGCTGATTTTACTCCAGGGTATTAATTTTTCATTTCTCCCACCAACATTAAGCAGACACTAAGTTAGATTTAATTAGCAATTTACAAGAGAGAATTATTTAAGGGGATGTTCACATATTTGGCATTCAATGTCTCAAAAAATATAAAAAGAAAAGTATTTATTAATTTAATAGAAAAAGCATTTTAATTAAATGCTGTCAAAGACAATTGCATTAATGATTGCACACCAAGGAATGCAAAGCTAGCCAAGTATATTTAGCAAACAGGAACTAGGCTTTGGAGGGCGATTATTATTTATGCTTCCGCAGCAGCAGTGAGTCTAGGTCAGAGTGCCAAGTGAAATCAGTTATGTTATCAGAACTGGTTATATTTATTGATGATTATTACAAGTTTTAAATCCCAGAAGGCAAATATTTTTTACTTTCAAAGTGACAGAAAATTAATTCCTGCTAGTGTAAAGGAAAATACGAGAGAAAATAAAAAATAAATACTAATAAATATTTATCACTTATCTGTTGGAGGGCTTTTCATGAATATATTTTAAAGAACAAATGGAAATATTTATTCTTAAGTGTTTTAATCAATTAAAGGCATTTGTTGTTCAATAAACAGTTGACATAAATAAGCAAATAATTATTCTAGTAAACTTTCCTTAATTATTAATAGGCGTTCAAGGGTAATCAGTAGCATCTTAAGATCTGCAAACCACTGTAAGCTCATGGTTGTAAAATCAAAGACTGGCTAGAGTTAAGTAATTAACTGCAACAAAATAGTTCAACAGTTATCAAATAGATGACAAAATCAGCCAAGAGGTCCTGCATTTCCTGAACAATTATGGAAGGGCACATGTTCTAAATTTCAGTTACTACCATTATGCCTGAGATAAAAGTAGAAAGGGAGGGAATCCACAGTGTCCTACACACACACACACACACACACACACACACACACACACACACACACACACACACAAATAATGAAATGTAACTTGATATTCTTATATAATCCCATGCGCACACACACCCAAATCTGTAGTGGGTTCTAAAACCCTTTATTACCGGTTTTTGTGCGTGCGCGCTCTCATGCACGATTCTTCTGCGTCCCAGGTGGCTGGGCAGAGCCTCCCACCATCAGCGCTACCAGTTCTTAGAACTGGTCCAAACCGGGAGCAACCCACCACTGACCCAAATAGCTTATCCACAGTTTGAAGTGAAACATGCTGACGCAGTGAGTATGACTATTTCTAATATTTCCAAGTAAAAGGTCTGTTCCTAGGTGCAGCTTTTAAACTGGAATGGAACTCAATTGAAGCAGGTAAATGTTATCCAATACATTTACAAAAGTATTCATTACCTAAAATAACTAATAATTTTCTGCTGACAGAATAGCTGTAATTCTACAGTAAACAAAAGTAGTAGTTTCTCCATCTCAGATTATATACCCTATTTTTATGGCTTTCCACATTTATAATGAATGACTTGTACTGCCTTATATGAAATTCCACAAAATCATAGGCAACCAAAATATATGGGGAAAACAATTTTGTTCTATGCAGTCTGCAACTTAGCTCTTGCTCGTTTTATCACTAACAGTTGAAAAAAAGCACAAAAGTCAACGATTTGTTCAGCTTCTTACAGCATTATAGCTATTAGAAAATGTAGCAATGAAAGCAAATACAATTATTTTACATAATACAAGATTTTATATAGAAAATAGTGTATATGTCAAAGTGTGAAATTAGGCATTTTATAGAATGCCTTTGAAATCTATGGAATGTCAAAAATGAGATGTCAAAGTATAAAATGCGTAATATTTCACACAATTTCTAGGCATTCTGTGCAATGCCAAAAGACAAACCGGCAAAGTGCTAAAATGCCATGCTATCCTTCCTTGTTGCAACAAGTAGATTAATGCTGGTCTTTTTCTCTTGTTTTTTTCAGTAAGAAACTCCTGTACTTCATCAATCAAAGTTCAAAGTTTATCATTGAACAATGTATCATCTGCTCTGTGCACATTTACTTTTTTTTTTGTTCCATTCAATTAGGTCCAAGACTCCCTGGAAAAGTCCTTGCAATTTTCTTTGCAAGTTTTTTTCCCCAGAAGTGGTTTGCCCTTGCCTGCTTCCTAGGGTTGCGAGAGAGTGACTGGCCCAAGGTCCCCCAGATCACTTTGAGCTTAAAATGGGACTAGAATTCCCAGTTTCCAGCATAATGCCTTAACCACTACCGCAACCTGACTTTCATGTTCAATATACTACCTGCATAAAAAGCCTAAGCAAGTAGAAGCAACTCTCTCATAACATATAGCCCATTTCAGTCGTGTAATATGCAATCTCTATCTGTGAGGAAATAGAAAAGGAATAAGGGCTCAAGATTATGCTTTTGAAAAACACAGTGAATGACAACTGAAAGGTTAGACTGCAATCTTGGGGGACAAAAATCAAGATTAATTCTAAATGCAAAGCAGAATGCTATCCTATTGAAATTTTAAAATTCTGTTTGACAAAGTAAAATGCCCTCTTTCTCCAAAAACTTTTATTGTACACATCAATTAAGGAACAACTCCAATTAGTTTGGAGTTTTTTCCACTGACATATTGGAGAGAAAAATCATGTTATTCAATAAAAATATAGCTGTTGAAAAGATCTAGCATTTTAAAATCATGTTTTATTAAAAAGAAATCTGGAAAAAATGTACTTTTCCTGTTTTATACTTTTAAAAGAAAGCAATAAACTTCCACTAGCAATTATAAATAACTATTCCAATATGTTATTGAATTATTAAAGCACTCAAACCATGCTAATTAAAAAAAATTAAGACTGATTTTATGTAAAATATACACTTACAAAAAAAACACCATTAACTACTAAGATAGTAAAATAATAATCATCTTATCACAAATTTTTTTACCACTTTGTGCTTTACACTGTGTCTGATTTTCCCGATCTCCCTTGTGACATCCAGAAAATGTACGATTAACCTGTACTAGAGCTATATAATTCAGCCTCTATTTTTTCATTCTGCTATGATTCATTCAGAACATAAAGTAGGATTCAAGTATTTGCAAATACTTGCTTTTCTTGTTTAAACCTGCTACTTCATTTATGTTTGGACATGTTGATTCTGTACAACTTTTGCCTCCAGTAGTTTTCTAGAAATGAATGACTGTGGATGTTGAGAAACTGAAACCAAATAAGTTACAGTTTTATGTTAAATCTAGAAACAGATTTCCAGGATGTGTTCATTCATATTTTTTCCATTTTGTATCAATCCAGAATATTTATTTAAAATTCGCATGAATACATTCTTTAAAACTTATTTTATTGTAAAATATTCCTGTCTAAATATATTTTTCTTAAACTATATATTACTATACTTTATAGTGAAAATTTAATTGTGGTCTTATCCATACCTCAAGTCATAATGCTCAGGGCTGTATTTCTAAAAAGTACAAAAGGAAAACTATATGTATAACTTCTGTATTTACTTTCCTTGAATGCTCTTTGGTGTGAAGGGTGACATTTTGTAAACCCTCTGACATATATTCAATCCACTAGGAAGAGTTTGAGAAAATTCTAGTAGAGCATGTGAGGTAACCTGGGGAACCTTAAGAGAAAATGCAATTTTTCTATGCTACTTTCTCTGTCTTTAATTCATAGCACGTACCACTTCACTAAGTGAATAAAAGAACAGCATGAGAGACAATTTTATGGCAATGTTGTTTCATTTGAATTAGTTAATAGTATCTGGTATAAACTTTAATATGATAGGTTCTGCACTCAATATCTCTAATTTGAGAAAAATCATATTATTGAAAATTTATCATAAAACTTTCACAGAGTTTTATTTAAATATATCATAAAACTCTCACAGAAACTGTATGTGAACTCTGTGAGAGAACACAGAAAATATGGAACAATTTCAAAAATAACAAAATATTTCTTGCCTGGAAATATTTTATTTTTTCTGGATATAATGAAATAATAAAAATATTAAAGATAACTAAGGATGTCTCCCTTCCATCTGGGTTATACTACAATTGTATCCATATTCTTAATAAAAATTTGCAACAACTGATATCCATATTAAGCAGAAACAGTTATGTTTCCTTTCAACAATAAACCTCTGGCTTTCTACTGCAATTGTAATAAGTATCATAACAAACTCTACTGAGTGTGTCAAAGTCAAATATAGAGAAAGCCTCGGTGCTTGTGATTTGCAGCTTATTGTTTTTGTCAATATACAGTATGTGCAAAGCTTGTAGGAACAAATATTCTAAGCTTCTCTTTACTGTCTAAAATGTACACTTATACTTACTAAACATACTGTAGTCAAACATTCATTAAATGTGAACCACATAGGCACATATTTCTTTATAGTGAAGCAACAAATTGCAAAAGCTGGCAATTCAATTGTAGCAAAAGACAATCATTTTGTTTGAGAGTTATATTTGATTTTATGCATCTCCTATATTAAAATTACTATAAACTTCTGAGGCCTAATAAACCTTCTCTCAAAATATTAAAACTAGGCCAGCCCATTAAAGGCAAAAATACACTATACTATAATCAATATTTGACACAGTGGGGGAAGGTACATTAACAGTATTTGAGAAGACATCTAATTTTTTTTAAGGTAGGGATCAGGTTAGACAGTATGGAACATATAACAGGATATTCCTAAAGAAAGAGGATATTTGTATCTCCCTAACTCTCAAGAATGAGTCATACACACTGGAAAATATTAGACAATATTAAGCTAAATGTATAACTGTCGGCTCTGTCTTTAATTAGCAATTTATTCTGTTGCCTAGTTCCCTCCCCCCCCTCCCCCAGGTTTTAACTATGTAATAGTTTCCTGCACAGTATATTCTAAAACTGTTTTATAAATTGTAATACAAACAAAGCATGCTGGGATTTCTGTAATGCTTTGGTTCTCAAGGGCAAATTTGGGTAGCTTGGAAAATAGTAAAATTATGAATTTAAATATTGTATTTAAAGACACTGTGTCCATTGCATGTTATACTTGGAATCTCAGGCATTTACACAATGTATCAATTCATTTGAAAAAAAAAAGAAATGAATGTATTTTTGGCTTAATATTAGATGATTTACTCTGGATCATACAGACTCATCTGTATATGTCATATAATTGTCAGAAGTCTTCTCTCTAAAAATCTGTTTGCAAACTGATACATATTATACCTGCTGATATGGCACGATCTTTACATATTATACCTGCTGATATGGCACGATCTTTCAGCTGTTTCCCTCCCATCCCTTCTCATAGGTTAGTTTAAAATATTTTGCAACCATGCCTAAACCTATCCAACATAAACCATATATTTCTAGTAGATTAAAAAAATGTAAGACAAATTATTTAATCTTTAGAATATCACCTAAACTGTTCAAAGAGGTAAAAGACATTGGAATCACCACACTTTATCCTCACAATGCTCCTGGGAGGAAAGTTAAGTTAAACATTTATTATTTTTCTTTTTTGTTAAATTCATATCCCACCTTTTATTCAAAGTCCCTCCTTCCTATTTTCCTCCTATTTTTCCTCACAATAACAATCCTGTGACATAGATGGGGTTGAGATAGAATGATTGGTCCAGAGTCACTCAGTGAACTTCTGTGCTTGAAACTAGACTAGAACCTTTCTTTGACCTCTCTTTTGAATGGAAGAAAGAGGCAAACAGAACTAATCACATCATTCTTCATCACACACCTATTAAACAAAATGCAGATAAGAAGGAATGAGCACCATATAAACAAGACCAATGAAGAAACAATCCTCCACTCAGAAAGCAATCAAAAAAGAAAATATACCACATATAAACAGCCAGGAAACTCTACTTCCCCATGGGCTGCTGATATTGCTGATGTTATCTACGGTAGCTTGATAATGAATATGACTTATGACTCAGTATCTAGGCAGATCAGACTGTAGCAACCCATTCCTGGACTATCCAGCAACTACACTGGAGAACCAATAGTTTCAATTATAATTTATCCCTTTTGTCATAGAAATGTCCTTTGTAATTTTGTAATTGCCTTCCTCCTTAGGAATAACATCTTTTTTATTTCTCTTCAGCAACTGATCATTCTCATTCTTGAATCCAAGAAAGCAAAAAATTATGTTTTTTTTTTAATTCAGGAAAACAAATATTGACCATTTTCATTTTTTTTGTGATCAGCTGGTATATTCAGTAAGCATACTGACATTAAGCAACATAAACATTAAATATTGTATTAACTTTTTTTAACTTTTCAGTTGTGTGATTATTATGCTAAGTCCTCACTTTTGACTAACCAAGTGGTTTCATCTGAATATCTCCAAATTACTATTGGTATTCTGATTCCAGCTTATCTCTTACCAGTCTTACATTTTCTATATAAGTTCAAAAGATATGGAGAAAAATATGCATCCTTTTGTCTTCCTCTAGACTATAAACCATAGTTTTTTTCATATTCAGTTCTTTTAGAAACAGTGACAGTCTTCTTTGCCTTTTTTTGCCTGGCACAGGAAGTCTCTCTGTGTATTCATCTTGCATCTTCTTTGTTGCCCAAAGCTTTAATCTTCTGACTTTCTTTACTCATCATAGCTTGCCTGAAAGCCACTCAGGTTTTTTCCTCTTTGAAAATTTGGAAATATTTTTTTCCATGTCAATTTTCACAATGCCTCAGGTTATGTTTCATATAAGTATACTGAATCTGTTCCTTCTGACTATATGTCCTTGAAAGAGAAGTTCAGACTTCCTTGCAGATTTTGTCTGGCCACATCATCACTTCCAGATGTATTCATGAAAGTTGAAAAATCTGTCACAGTAACTAGTGGGGCACTTTCTGACCTATGAGTCTCCTTGTTTGGCACTTGTGTAGAAACTTCAGCCTTGTCCAGACACTTTTAGCAATAATAATAGCTTTTAAGCTTATATAACACCTCATAGTGCTTTACAGCACTCTCTGGGCAGTTCACAATGTAAGCATTTGCATATTGCCCCTTACAATCTGGATCCTCATTTTAATGACCTTGGAAAGATGAAAGGCTGAGTCACTTTGAGCTCAGTCAGGATTGAACTCTAGGCTGTGGGCAGAATTTGCCTACAATACTGCAGTTTAACCACTGCACCACCAGGACTATTATGATATAACATTTGGATTTGATTTGGAGTTCCTTTTCATACAAAAATTGGCTTCTTTCATACCTGCAGAGTTTTCCTGCCTTTCAGTATACTAGAGATAAATTCTAGCTTTAGTCTTCCCCTTCTGACTTACCAGAATAGGTGAGTTTACTCCCACTCTTGCTGGTATAACTGTTAAAGTTATTAATGCTACTAGATCAGGGGTGGGTTCCGGTTTTCTTCACTTCTGGTTCGCTCAGGGACGCGGCGCGCAGGCGCACGCACAGTGCTAAAACAAAGATTATGTGCATGCGCAGAAGCAAAAAACAAGATGGTAGCGCCTACGGCGCCACCGAGAAAACCAGCTCGGGAGCGTGGCATGCCTGGGTCGCTGCCGGTTCCAGTGACCCAGGTCGCCACGTTACTACCGGTTCTATAGAACTGGTCCGAACCGGGAGGAATCCACCTCTGTACTGGATATCTCCCAAACCAATCATTTTGTGGGGATAATTCCATGGTTGGATTTAATTGTATCTTGAAACAAACTGGTAACCAATGTATGTCTTGCAGGGAACATACAATGTGATATTGACAGTTTGGACCAATTTGGATCAGTTTCAGTTTTTGAAAACTTTGCAAAAGTGATGCCAAACACAATACACTGCAGTACTCCAAACTAATAATAGCTAATACATGTGTCACTATGGCCAGATGGAATACTATGGCCTAAGGAACAATAGCAGACGGACACCAATGAAGGTAGCACTATTAGCCACCGCCTGAGGAAAAAGCAGCAAAATGAATCCCAAATTATTCAGTTTCTCAGAGGGGAAGAGCTAGTTCACACCAAACAGGTAGAATTGTAATTCCAGAATCTGACTCCTGGGAATCCAGGATTGTGCCTGACTTCTCAATTTATTAGCCCTCATCCAGCCCAGTATTACCTTCAGGCATAGATTCAGAAGATTATCAGTTATCCTTGTAATAAGTGAGATCAAACTACATGTCAAATGTACACTGGCAAGAAAAGTCCTAAATCCTAGATTATCTTTTCTCAGTAGTTTCATGTAAATATTAAATAATATTGAACAAATGAATAATATGAAGGAAGAAAATACACTGATGTAAATTGCTGATAAAATAGTTGTCTCACTTACAAACTCAGCCCTGAAACCAGACTTAAGTAAATCTAGATAATCTGCTCTTTTGGAGGTGTCCTGGAAATTAATTCTGCATGACCAACTGAGCTAATTTTGGTTGGCACTAGGCATACCCTATTAAGAGAAGTGCAGAGCTAATAGATATGCACACTGATACACATTCTCATACAAATACAATCATTGCTTCATTATTCGAAATGTGAATGTCCCTCTATTTTTTCTCTCTCTGCAATTATTTACTGATTTTATTTATTTTTATTAACATCTTATTGCTGAGGGTTTTTGTAGTATTATTCTTCATCACGGAATAATTTTTAAAAGAATAAAGTAAAGTATAGGTATAGATCAGAAATGCAATCCATTGATGTAGCAGGACAATTCTATTTTTTTTTAAGTTTCTAAAATAAACTTTCTGGCATAAGAATTGGGGGATTTAGAACAATTATTGCAAAATCAAATATTTAGAATTTCTGAGAATGACATTATCACATAGATTATCTTACCACTTTGTTAAGAATATTGTACATACAATTTTAGTGGTATTTGTTGCTCTTCTAATTGATTAACAGAATTGAGAAAGGAATGCGAGACATAGGGTTGCACAGGCCAGTGGACCAAAATAGAAATCAATAAGAACTTTGTTTCAGAAGAGACTATCAAACAAAACGTTGTGATGAAAGACAGAGAATAAGTATAATGAGGTTGTGATATATACAGAGGATGTTGGTTTAGCACATATTTACTGACTCAGCATATCCACTCAAATTCATATTGTGTATTTTGCAAATAGATTCTACCACATTACACAGAGAAGCACGTACGGTATTAGCTAACATCACTCAAGATTGTCAATACAGTTTTCCTGAGTCGAACAATATTGTATTGTACTTTGCAGGCAACCAATACAATTACATTATTTAAAGTATTTGCATTCTTTAGCAAAAGTCTACCATGCCTTCGGTATGCTACAAAAATTGTACAATTCACTTTCATCTTTAAATGAATTTAGTTATATTACATTATCTGAATGCTTTTGACATTCCCCGCATCTTAAGGTTTTATACTAATACCATTTTGAAAGGGAAATAGCTATGATTCATGTTTAATGGTAATTTCAGGGGTTTTTCCCTTTTATTCTGTATGTATATGCCCTAATATTTTCCAATATACTTCCAATATAAAATATTGGGGAGAAATTTTTCTGCAAAACTGGATGTCTCTATTTCCTCATTTAAAATAGTATTATACAAGGAAATAGAGACATCAATAGAAACTCCAATTTTGCAGAAAAATTTCTCACTTCCACTGCTTTATTTGGCCAATTTATGCATAGAATTTTCTTTTCTTGAAATAAAAAGTTTAAAAAGCAGGTAGATAATGATAATGCATTTGAGAACAAGATTTTTCCTTCTTTGTGTTATTAATCTTGCAATAAATTAATATACAACAAAATTGTGGTAACTATTTTTATGATAGGAGGAGGCTGTATCCTTTTAATTATTTTTTAAATGCCAATGATCGCAAAGAGCTTAGCAATAATTCAATGTGATTATCTGGGGAGAAAAGGCTAAAATGTTGAGCCACTTTTCTATATTTTTGCAAGTTTTGGGGAAGATTAAAAAGCTTAGCAATGCTATTTTCTTTTCTTTTAAATTGAAAAATGACACTACCATAATTTGCCATTTGGCCACTGAATGTTAGGGCTATAATTTGTAAATAGGAATCCACAAAATAGGACTGCATGCCACTTACAGCTTTTTCTCCCCTTCCTAGGACATTGAGATCGATAGTTTAACAAAAAATGGAACCAAAGATTTCATGAGCTTTTCAAAATAGCCATTTCACTATAAAATGTATCTGGTTTAATCATTCCAACACTCGATAGTCAAAGCCTTGATTCACCAAGTCCCAACAAAATGAAACTTTCTAGTCAGTGATAATTTTTTCCCTCTCAGCCTACATATTTATCTAACTTACAGAGCCACTCATGTCACAAGCGACTCTGGGCAGAGCATTCCCTTCTCTCTTCCTTAATAGCTTTCGGGACAGTACAGTAATGTGTGTGTTGGTGTGAGTGTGTATGTACATGCACACATGTGTACAGGCAGTCCTTGCTGACTGACCATTTGTTCAGCAACCATTCATGTTGCAGTGTCCCCATGTCACATCATCAAAACTGGCATGCCAAGCCAAGAACATAACAGAACAATACAGTTGGAAGGGACCTTGGAGGTCTTCAAGTCCAACCCCCTGGTCAAGAGAAAACCCTATACCATTTCAGAGAAATGGTTGTCCAATCTCTTCTTTAAAAACTCCAGTGATGGAGCACCCACAACTTCTAAAGGCAAGTTGTTCCGCTGATTAATTGTTCTAACAGTCAGGAAATTTTTCCTTAGTTCTAGGTTGGTTCTCTCCTTGATTAGTTTCCATCCATTGCTTCTTGCCCTGCCCTCAGGAGCTTTAGAGAACAGGTTGATCCTCTCTTCTTTGTGGCAGCCTCTTAAATATTGGAACATTGCTATTATGTCACCCCTACTTCTTCTTTTCATTAAAGTAGACATACCGAATATCTGCAACCGTTCTTTATATGCTGTAGTGTCCAGTTCCCTAATCATCTTTGTTGCTCTTCCCTGCACTCTTTCTAGAGTCTCAACATCTTTTTTATATCACAGCAACCAAAACTGGATGCAATATTTCAAGTGTGGTCTTACCAAGGCATTGTAAAGGGGTACTAACACTTCACATGATCTTGATTCTATCCTGCTGTCATTACATTGCATTGCAATCATTACAATGCTTGCAGTCTCCTGCAGTCACATCATTGCTATCTATCATCTTCCCAGCCACAAGTTGCATGTCACAGTTATGTGACATTGTACTTAATGACCCACAGTTAAGTACTTAACAACCACAGCCAGAACCACCGTCATAAGACAGGCATGGTCACATGAGTTTTCATTTTATAATCACATCACTTAACAATGGAATTGACAATCCCAATTGTGGTTGGTTAGTGAGGACAGATTTTGATCCAACTTTTTAAGTTGGGGAAAAAAACCAGCTGAAGACATGGAACATACCTAATGCTCCTGTCTCCATTCTTCTCCACAACCACCACCTAGTGAAATGGATTAGGCTCAGAAAGGTCCAAGGTCACCCAACTTTCATTTTTAAGGGAGGCCTAGACTCAGAGTCTCCTTGTTTCTAGTTCAGCACCTTCACCACTACACCAAGTTATTTATATCAGGATTTTTAAAAATGTGTTCTGAGGAACTCTAGGATTCATGAGAATGTGTTTGGGTTTTTTAAAAAAATGATTCACTAGAGTTTTGCCTTTTAATCAGAGGATCCAGGATTTTTTAATTAACAAGGTTGCACAGTTTGAAAAAGTTTGAAAACCACTTATTTTTATGATAAAATCTAGAAGATAAAATACAGTATATTTATTTCAACACTTTTATCTTTTTCATGCAAGTTGGAATAATTTATCACATTTACTTTACAAGATACAAAATAAAACAATAAGGGGAGTAATAATTATTTGGCTAACCCTGATATATTCAGATTAAATATTTTTTTCACAATTAGATTTTATTATTAATTTTGGTTAAGCTAATAAAATTTAGTTATATTTAATATCTCTCCATGTAATGTACTAATTTAAATTCATCATTCACTGAGATTGCAATTGAAGAATAGAATTAGGATTCGGTTGCAAATGAGGCAAAGATAAGATTATTACTTATCACTTGAAATGTTGCAAGATACTTGAAATCAGGCATTTTATTTTTATTATTTTAAGTTATCATTATGCAAATAGTTATTAATAGCCTTATGGATCATCTCCAAATAAGATAATGGAAGATCATGTTTGACAGGCATTATTCATGTTGCAGTGCAATTACAGTCTAGATATCATGATTACACCTATATTTTAATTTATTGTTGCAGATGATAGATAGATAGATAGATAGATAGATAGATAGATAGATAGATAGATAGATAGATAGATAGATAGATAGATAGATAGATAGATAGATAGATAGATAGATAATGGATGGATAGATAGATAATGGATGGATGGATGGATGATAGGAAATCACAGAAATATCCATCTATATAGTTTAAATACGTGTTGCTTAATGAATTCATTTAAGAATACTACTTATAAGATATTAGATTGGGAAAGGATGGGAGACATTTTATTGAACAATATATAGATATCTATTCAACCCTTTTAATACATATGCACCACTTACAATATTTAAAGTCAGTACATATTGATTGATGCAAGAGTACCATTATATATATATATATATATATATATATATATATATATATATATATATATATATATATATATATATATATATATATATATATATATATATATATATATATATATATATATATATATATATATATATATATATATATATATATATATATATATATATATATATATATATATATATATATATATATATGCTGTGACAAGGTTGTTGGAGAATATCCAAAATTCTACAAACTCATTCTAGATCAGTGTTTCTCAACCTTGGCAGTTTGAAGATGCTGGCTGGGGAATTCTGGGAGTTGAAGTCCACACATCTTCAAACTGCCAAGGTTGAGAAACACTGTTCTAGATCCTTTTATTCATATTTCATCAATCAATAAAAAAATATTTATTCAAGACTCTGTAACTGGCTGACAAATACAAGAATATCATTTTGCAAAAGCAGCACAAGAAACCATGACAAAATGCAGAAATGCATGCATTTAAAGAGATTTCCAAGTGGACTAAATTATCCAGGTCAGCTGCTAAACAGACTCTAGCTCTAAACATGGCTTCAGCTACAATTGGAGCCTACATACATTGAAGGCTGATAATTTTTCTCTGAACTAAAATTGTTATACAATTTTTAATAACATGTGAAATTAAATCTAGGCTAAGGAAACAGTTTCTCTGGTTTTAGAAATATTTCTGATTTTATTATATTTTTATTGTTTTTATGGTTCTTTCTCAACACATTCTTTATTCTAATACTTAATTATTTCAGAACGTAGTGTGGAATATGATGCACCAAATAGAAGGTTAGACTAAAAAGAAGGTAAATTCAAGCTTAGATCCAGGCTCAGGTATGAAAACCTACTGAATAATTTCAGACCAATCACCTCCTACTGTCTGCATCAGTGATGGCAAACCTGTGGCACGCGGAGCTATATCTGCCGGCATGCAAGCCATTGCCTAGCTCAGCTCCAGCGTGCATGTGCGCGCGGGCCAGCTGATTTTTGGTTCACACGGAGGCTCTGGGAGGGCGTTTTCGGCTTCCGGAGGGCCTCCAGGGGGACAGGGGAGGGCGTTTTTGCCCTCCCCAGACTCCAGGGAAGCCTATGGAGCCTGGGGAGGGCGAAAAATGGGCTACCAGGCCCACCAGAAGTTGGGAAATGGACCATTTCCGGCCTCCAGAGGGCCTCCGGGGGGGCAGGGGGGCATTTTCACCCTCCCCAGGCATTGAATTATGGGTGTGGGCACTCGCACATGTGCAATAGTGCGCACGCATGCACTTTCGGCACCCGAGGAAAAAAAGGTTCGCCATCAATGGTCTACATCATTAGATTAAACTACATTTGTTGTTGAGGGGGGAAACGGAAGAAAAGAATATTATGTTGGCTATCTTGAGTTCCCAGGTGACAGATGGAATAGAAATCAATTGAAATACATAAAATAGAGCAAAACAAACATTTAAATTGGATAACCAAAGCACTGACCTGTACAGGCTCAGGAGTAAGTTGGACAACATGCTGCATACGTTCGCTGTGATGATGCCGAGATTC